>VXAB01001722.1:0-33448 GCA_013399175.1 Odontophorus gujanensis
TTTATTTATTTATTTTTTGTTATCAGTCCCTTTGTTGGCAGGTATTTATCATTGCAAATATTTGTATAACAGAGAGAATGAAAGGGGAAAAAAAAAAAAAAAAAAAGAGCAATTTTATTTATTTATTTATTTTCCAGTTACCCTAGAAATTTCCTTGAAATATCCTTGACATTTCTGATTAAAAGAAAAAAAAAAAAAGGTGTCAAAGAAGGGGGGGTTCAGTATTATTATTATTATTTCACTTTTTTGCAGTGGAAATGTGGATTTCACAAGTACAACATAGGTAAGAGCAAAGATTTATTTTTCCTTTCACTGGTACTGTTAAAATAGCTGTAACTCAAAATTTATGATTTGATTACAATTAGCTTAGTGGAGTAAGGGGTTAATTATCAATATTTCTAACTTTAGAATTCTTCCTCTTCAAAGAAATCTTCAGAGCTTCAGCTCTAAAGAAAAAAAGAAAAAAATGTTGTCATGTAAACGTGAGCCCATAACCATGAATGCCTTCTTTCTATTGCTTTTGATCTGTAAACACAATGCTGTTCTCTAGCTGGCAAGCACCCAGATGCTTTCTTCTTTATTGCTGGCTGGAATGCCTAATAGGCATAAACTAACTGCAAACAGGACCCGCATGGATTTTAGCACATTTAGATCTTGAATAATTTAAATAATTTGATTTCAGTGATGTGGGCTTGATTCAAATAAGCAAATGTTTACAGGATTATAGATGTGAAAGGCTATCCATCCAACATTTCAGACCCAATAATTATGATTTCTTTTGATACTATAAATCTTGATCCTGTAAATCTTCATATATACACTTATCTTTATGCATTTGTATTTTCACATAGAATACAATCTTAGAATCAAATGAAAATTTGACAGGAGAGAGCCACAAGGTATAATTTAAATTATCTGTCTGTATTATGGCTGGATCAGATTTGCATTCATCATTTTATCATAATATTGTTCAAATAATTCTTAACAATTCTGTGACGGAGTTTCCACTCATTTGCTTAAAACAAGCCAAAAATGGGAAGGAGTTGATATCATAATTTAGTAACGCTAAGCTGAATGAGCTGAAAGATTAATTCATATGTCCTATGTACTTCTTTCCATATGCAATGCCTGTATCATAACACAATTTTTAATCTTCTTATTGCAAATCAACTAGTCATTATTCCAACTCCCTTTCTTAAAATCTAGAAAAACACTTATTTTCCCTCATCCCATACTTCTGTAGCTGACTGTGTCTGCTTCAGCGTACTAGTCTCTCTTCTCCACGCATCTTCCCGATGAATTTATTTGAAAAAGCCTGTATGCTATATGTTTGCATGTTGCTTTGTTTGTTTAAGTTTAAAAAAAAAAAAAAAAACTTAAAAAATTAAATAAAATCACCAGTTGGCTTAGCAGAGGTGAAGAGGATCAGATTTTCAAACATTATAATAGAGTCAGCATATCCAAGCTCATGAGATGCTATGAGATGAACCTCCAAGTGCTGAAGATGTTATGTATCACAAGGATATTAGTTGTATTTGAAAGGTCATGGCAACTCCTCCCTACAGGAAAGAAGCATGTTTCACTTGTGCATTCAATAAAGAGAAGGAGAATTTGGTGAAGGACAGACTCCTCAGCTTCACCTCTCTCTGGGAAGGTGTTGGAGCAAATAATCTTGTAAACTTCGTGAACTTCCCTAGCCTTGCACCGAGGAAGAAATAACCCAGAACAGTTTGGGTACCTATCAACTGGAAGCAAATCCGCAGAGAAAGCTCTTAGGATCCTGGCGTACCAGAATGACCATGAGCTATCTATGTGGACTTGCAGAAATGACCAGCAGCTTCCTGAGGTACATTAGCAGAACACTGCCAGTAAGTTAACTTGGAGCGGTGATGTCTTAGATAAATTAAAGTCTCCCTTACCTGTAGGTACACATATAATAGGAGTGATTAAGAAGTCAGACTATTCTCAGCAGTATAGAGGGCAGGACAAGAGGCAGCATACAATGAACAGAGGCATTTGAGCTATATTGCTTGTCAACTCTTCATTCTTTCCCATTACTCCTCTTTTCACAAAACTTGTTACACATGTAGAAAAGGTGAGTGAATGAATTGCCTTGACACAGTCACTTCAGCTGCTGTACAACACTATCATATCTGTCAGGAATTTATAAATTGTTAAATTTCATATGATTTCTTTCTGTCTTGGAACTGAATGCAAGCTGACTACTTAATCTCTTATCCAACTTTTTCAGCTTTCTTTTTTCTGTACCCCGCTTTTAAAAGACTTCTTAAAAATCACTGGTAATAGTTGATAAAAAAGATACAATTTGAGGAAATAGATCATTTTGGTGAAATGTTCAAATACCTTAATTTTGATGGAATATTCTAAACATACCAATAAACAGGTTTTCCAACAAACCTCAAGTCTTTGATTTTCACTTCAGAAAATGCCTGGTTTTGAACACTTTTATATGCTCTGTGGGGATTTTCTTAATTTTCATGGGAACTTTTCCACTTAGTTGTCTTCATCTACTACATGGACAGCCTGCAAACTTGAGGTCCTAGGATTTCTTAACTGGTACAATTTGGGCTCCCAAATATAGTAGTTAAAAACTCAATCAGCTATTCTGATATTTTCCATATCAAATATGATCCAAGCAGAGAGACAGCATGTATCCTTGGTACAGACAGCAGCAGATATTTCTGAGTTTGCTCTCCTCGTCCTGCTTTTCCTCTGGAATTGCACAAGTAGCAACTCAATACTGCAAATAACACTATTTCTTGGTACTTCAAAACTTATTTTACAAAAATTGATACAGAGTGTAGAAGACTCTGAACTACAATATTTGTGTTATTATACAGAAGAACTAATCTTCTGGAGACAATCCATATTTTGGCTTGGGCACCATTAACAAATATGTTAACTCTATGTGACAACTGATTAATTTTGGTTTAAGGTTATGAATACAAAACAAAGCATGCTGGTATGTAACGTGAATTTTAATGATGTCACAGCACCAGTAAAAGATGAGAAAGATAATTTAATTTGCTTTCTCTGAAAGGTCAGTTCTCTTGAGATGAAATTTCCCCTGAGGGTATCAGTGCTCCTCACTCCTCTTTCTTGCTTTTTCTCTTTCTTTGTAAAGTGAACATTTATATTTAAACAGAAGAGTATCTGGACTTTTTCTTCTTGTTTAGTATTCTTTTCTTCTGGAAAAATAGTGTCAAAGGAAAAAAAAAAAAGAGAGGAAAAAAAAAGAATTCCAGATCTTCTTTTTTACAAAACTCAAGTCTGTAAATATAGTTAAACAACATCTGGTTACTCTTTTTGTTACTTGTTTATGTCTGTTGCACCTGAATATTTAATTTAGGTACACAGAGATAATGAATTGGAATTAATTTTCTTTTCCACCTTTTAATATGGTAGTGGGGAGTAATCATAACAGGGAATGTATTAAGCTCCTCGATTTTTTTTATTAGACATGAAGCATTTCAGCCAAGAAGGTATGGACCACTGTTGGCTGTGCTGAGCTCCTCCTGATGGAAGCTGGGATGAAGTATAGCCTACAGTAGAAAATTTTATAGGAAACACCTGACACTTCAAAGCTCACGGACTGAAATCATGTTTTAGTTTTCTGCTAATTTGTATACATGCTTCCCAATAAAGTAATTTCTAATTTTTCTTTTCATCCTCTGTTTGGGTTTGGTAACTCTTTTTAACCTTTCAAAACAATTTGCCAAGATCTTGGGCCAAATTTCTACTAATGATTGTGTTCATCGCACATAAATAAATGAGGATGAGAAATGCTTTCTTCTTTATTGTTTGAATTTCCACCTCCTTAGGATAATAAAATTTACCTCAGTCCTTACACGAGATGGATATATTCAGACTGTCCTCAAGTATGGCTTTTTTTCACTCTTTGAGGAAGTTGTAAAGGTACCTACCTAAGAAGAAACTTTAAAATTATAAATGTGTTAATGATAAAAATAAATCTTGGGTGATCTGAATGCAAGCTGATTCAACTTAAACTACATAAAAATTTTAAAAAAATGGAATCTATAAACATGAATCTTGATTTCTAAAGTGCAGTTTCTCTTTTGTGAAAGCAAAGACAGCTCTACTGAGAAAAATAGAAGCTAGAATGAGTAGCAACTCTTGAATTTCTTCAAGTAAAAAGGATTGAAAAAAAATGAAAGGGGTATCTCTCTTCCTAGTATGAGGGTGAGGGTGTGAGCGTAATAATGACAGTAAGTAGTAATGGGCTCAAAAAATGAGTATAATTACCTCAAGGACTCCAAGATTAACTAGGAAACCTAAAATACAGAGCTGATAAAAGAAAAGCAAAATAAACTGAGGCTGACCCAAGTGTGGAGCAAGGCTATTACAGTGATCAAGAGGATGGAAAGCCTGTCATAAGAGAGGATGTAAGAAAACAGGGTTTGTTTACCCAAGAAAAATGAAGACTTAGAAGTATATGATGGTTGTCTATAGATAAATGAAAGGAGAATTCACCAAGGAGAGACATGAGCTATTTAAGCTAACACTGGTTTTGGCATAAGAGTAAATAGAGGAGGTTGGACACGAGCAAATTTAAACTGAAAAGAATGAAGAAGATTACAAATACCAGAGCAGGGAGGTTTCAGAAGAGCATTCACTTGAGGATGTTGGAGGAAAACAGCATTTTCAGTGAACAAATCAGCAAATGTATGAACATAACTGTATTGCATAGTGTCGATAGATGTGGAAGACTGACATTCTTTACTTTGCTCCTGGTCTGAGTACTGACATTGTTAAAATGACAAGTAATTTAAACTGACTACACCGAGATTTTGTAAAAAAAATAACATAGGACTATGTAAGAAGCATCATTTGCATGAATTATCAATTAATTATGACAACCTATGTGTTAGAACATTCAAACTATTCATCTAGAGTTGGAATTTTTGTAGCCTTAATTTTCAGGATTTTTTTTTCTCCTTGATATTTAAAGAATAAATCATGTAAGTATTTGTGTAAATAAAGCAAACAAAACACAATACCATAAACATATATACAGTTCTAATTTCAAAAATATCCTTTGCACTAAATGCATCCATGTTTGGTTTTGGAAATCTGTTCCATGTACACATTTGTTATTGACTCTGAGTCATATATGTCCAAAGATGCACTGAGATTTTTAGCCTCTTAAAATGCTTCATATCCAAATTCTTAAATCTTATCTTCATGCATAAGACACTTCTCTGAATGTACTAAAACATAAAGCAAACCTCTCTCCTGAATTCCATCTTTTTCTTCAGTCATTTCACTCAGATGAAGAATACATGCAAACACACGAGTGCACATGAATACATAAACATACATGCAGACACGAACTGGAAAAAAAAATGCAGTTAAATAGGGGAAAATGTGTAAATTTTGATTGAAATGTGAGACAGAGATTCTCTTACATCCTACCACATTCTATCAGAAATAAACTCCACTCCTTTAAGATTTTTGAGAAATATTTTTATTTTTCTTCCTTTTTCAATGATCTTGTTACTTCATTATACAGGATAGTTTCCCAAGCAGCATTTAAGACTCTTCAGAAAACAGGACCAGTTAAAATGTGACATAGAGCTCCTCCATGTGAGAAAGATCTATTGTTATTTTCACTATGTTATCACAGTGTTTTGAAGGCATAAATTAAATATCACTGCAGTCTGAGAAGCACACAGACAAATGTACAGTAAATGTCTTACATACTGCTGCTGAAATACAGACAAATAATAGCTACCTAAGTTTTATGAAATTGAAAGGAAATGGAGATAAGAAAGAAATAAAATCTGCCCCTGGTTATTCCCAGTGTTCAAGAGTATTGTGTTTTAACACAGCAGGTGACTCAGCACCACACTGTTGTTCACTTTTTCCCTCTGCTTCACAGTGGAATGGGGGAGAGAATATATATTAAAAAATAAATAAATGTAGAACTTGTGGGTTGAGATAAAACTATTTACTAATGTAGAGAAAGGGTAAATAGTTTTGACTATATATATTTATAAATGTGTATTACAAGTAATGCACAAGCTCACCACTCCCCAGCTAAGGCCCAGCTAGCTCACTGAGCACAGGAAGAGAGCAAAATGCACTCCTACCCACTTCAAAACTCCTTTCACATGAAGATATATGGTGGGGAATATCCTTTTGGCTAGTTTAAGTCAGCTGTCCCAATTCTGTTCACTCCCAGCTCCTTGGGCCTTCTGCTGTGAATTGCCTTGGCTCTGTATGACACTACTTAGTAGCAAGTATACGAACTGGTGTGTTATCTACATTGCTTTTCTTCTAGAAACAGAACACGGCATCATACCTGACGCTGAAGAAAACAATTCTGTCCCAGATGAAACTAAGGCAAGGAGCTAGTATCAAAAATCATTATTGAGTCCCACAGCTCTATTTTCAGACATTCGGCTCACCTTTTTTCATGCCGTGGATGGAAGGGATAAGCAAAAGGGATATGATATCTGTTAATGCTCAGTAACTAACCTTTTTATTGACTCAGTCTTCTCCCACTGCCCTGCTGAAGGAAGCTAGTAGTGAGGTGATCCCAGAGCTGCTTTTTGATGTGAGACTGAATTTTACTCTACAAAAGAAAGAAAGAAGAGGATAAAGATAAAACAGTGGAAAGGTGATGAGCTCTAGAGCCTTTTACTCCCTTGTATTTCTTCTGTGTACAAACTGCTCCACAGCATTTTAAAAGTATTTCCTTCCACTTCCAAGACATTTCACAAATCCAGTTTCATATTGTCTTCATGTTGGTTGGGAAACAATGAACCTGTGGATTTAGTTTGGTACGCAAAGCTCAGACAAACTGTTTTTTAATGACTACAGAAAACTTCACTGACAATGTGCCTTCAAATCATGTACTTCAGAAGTATTAAAGACAGATATTCCATCTTTCGTGATTTGATGGATCTTAGAATTTTTTGCTTCCATTTCTCTGTCTCCTCTTTTCTCACATTGTTTTGTATGTGCCTGGCTCTTGTGGCAGGTATAATAAGAAAGGTTAAGTATGTCAACAGTAAAAGGAAGACTAGGGAAGGTGGGGGTTCCCTACTAACTGAGGCAGGTGTTCTGGTAATAGGGGATTCAGAGAAGGTGTTGACACCCGTCGCTTCTGTGTTCATTGTGGGAGCTCCCTCTCAGGACTCCTGGACTGTGGGGATTAAGTGAGAGGGTCTGGTGAATGGAAGGTTACCATTTGGTGACGCAGGAGATGGTCCAAGAGCATCTATGCAACATCAGTGTATGTAAATCCATGGGCCCCGATGGCATGTATCCATGAGTGCTGAGGGAGTTGGCACAGGTGATTGCTGAACTGCTCCCTGTCATCTTTGAGAGGACCTGTAAAATGGGAGAGGTGTCTGAAGACTGGAGTATAGCCAATGTTACTCTGGTCTTCAAAAAGGGCAAGAAGGAGGATCTGAGGAACTACAGGCCAGAGAGCCTCACCTCCCTCCCTGGAAAGGTGATGGAACAGTTTTTTTTCTGAATGCCGTCTCCAGGCAGTTGGAAGAAAAGAATTATCAGGTGTAGTGAGCATGGGATCACCAGGGGGAGGTTGTGTTTGACCAACCTGGTGGCATTCTATGATGTCATTACTGGCTGGGTGGATGAGGGGAGAGGAGTGGATGTAGTCTACCTTGATATCAGCAACATATTTGATACTGTGTCCCACAGCATCCTTATAACAAAGTTGAGGAGGTGTGGAATAGATGAGTGGACAGCAAGGTGGGTTGAGAACTGGTTGGCTGGGAGAGCTCAGAAGGTTGTGATCAGTGGCACAGAGTCCAGTTGGAGGCCTGTACTTAGCAGTGTTCCTCAGAGGTTGGTGCTGCCTCTGGTATTGTTCAACATCTTCATCAGTGACCTTGATGAGGGGCTAGAGTCCACCCTCAACAAGTTTGCTGATGATGCAAAGCTGGGAGGAATTACTGACACACTTGAAGGCTGTGCTGCCATTCAGCGAGACCTGGACAGGCTGGAGAGTTGGGCAGAAGGAAACCAGATGAGGCTGAACAAAGCAAGTGTAGAGTCTTGCACCTAGGGAGGAATGACCGCNCCTGTGCAACCTGGTGTGGGGAGCTGCTTTGGCAGGGGGACTGGACTTGACGGTCTCTAGAGCTCCCTTCCAACCCTACAATTCAGTGATTCTGTAATTCTGTGTGCATAGTTGGACAATATAAGATAATTAATTTTAATTGACATACCATTGTTAACCAAGTTATGCAGACTTTAAGACACAGTTTACAGCGGTTTGTAAAGTCTTCCAAGACACTCATAGACAGGATTTTAAGAATGGATTTTCTCCCTGTAACCAAGGGTCTGGACATTGAAAAGAAGCTTGAATTTACATTTGTCCCTTACAACAGCCTACAAACCAATGAGGAAAAATAAGTATCTTTGTTTTCAGGAACAGTGAAAAATATCTTGACTTTGAAGAAATTGGAGAACAAGAATAGCTGTGTGTTTTTAGCCATCAATCTTAATTTTTAGGGGAATGGTTGGAAAATGGATCATACTTACTTTTAAGTCAAAGTATGGCAGATCTCTAAACAGTTAAATGACACTGTTTATACTATCAGATAAATATGGCCCAAAAAATCTTTTTCTGGTGTTGAACTCAAATAGTTCAAAGAGTTAGTGTCCCTAATATTTCTTTACATGCATAAGGAGCTATCAGAAATTGTCATAAATGAAAGGTTTATCTGGCCTGCAGTTATGTTAAGGTCAAAATGGCAGGTCAGAGGATTTCAAACCAGACAAGGTCACAGAGGTTGTTATCTCTTAAAATGTCTTTATCAAAATTAATATTAATAAGGAAGTTGTTATATATATGCTACAAATATATGTATATTAATATATCTCAAGATAATAAAAATTTAGGACTACTTAATAAGCAAGTACATATATACATATAAACTTCAATATTAGCAGCAACAAGAATATAATAGGTTTCAGTATTAGCAGCAAGAATACTTATGATTAATTATTAATATACGTACATGCATCTATATACATACGTATGTTTAAAGTGCTCCTGATGCAGTGCTCCTCAAAGAAGTTCCTGAAGTGGGGCCAACCAAGTGTGAACAAACTCTTACTCTGAAGGTAGTTAGTCTTATAAAGTCTGGAGAGAGAGGTCTGCACCAAGAAGAAATCAAGTCACTTTTATATTCCAGAAACATGTGGGGAAAAAAGACACAGTTCCCTGGAGTAGCCATTAGATGCTAATTTCTGTTTTTCACCTGGGATAGTCAGTAGATGGTGTTAATTTTCTATTCTCTCAGACCCATCTTTTCTTTTACTCATCCATTTTTCTATTCCTACAGATGAAACTGACAGTAGATTCTTCCTTTTTCAGGGTGTTTTCCATCTTTTTCATTGTCTTCCCACCTCTTTAGAAGTATAATAGGAATGGGTTTTTTTTGTTTGTTTGTTTTTAATTTTTTTTTTTTTTTTTCTGATTAAGGGTATCTAAGAATGTCTCTGTCTCTCAGGCACTCAGATGCACTTCAAAATGTCAGTTATGCTTCTCAAAAATGCTGGGAACCTGGGCCAGGTTTCCAGGCTGGCAGACATGTTCTTCTGTCAGTATCCAGAAGAAATCTCCGATCCGTAAATTTTCCATTATAAAAAAGTTACCTTATGACTGCTCCCATAGGTAATGTGTTCATTTTTTATCTAGATTTAAACTGGAAAAATTAGACAATGAATTGTGAACTTGTTTTCATGTCCTATGGGCGCATTTTTGTCATATTTTTTTCTCCATGAAGTAAATACAAGTGGAGATTGGTCTTATAGAGTAAATCATACTTTTCTTCCAGGGTGGTTGTGGATTCTCCTTTTCAGGAGATATTCAAGACCTGTCTGGATACCTATCTGTGTAACCTGCTGTAAGGAGCCTTCTTTAGCAGGGGAGCTGGACCTGATGATCTCTGGAGGACCCTTCCAGCCCCTACAATTCTGTGATCACCATTTGCACAGAGACTATAAAATATACAATAAATATTTTATCCTATAAATTGTTTTTGCCAAATTTTCATCTAGTAATTTTAGTATGTACAGTGAGGAGGAAATCTGATGGAAGACTGATTCATGTCAAAGATTAAAATTATCCAAATCACCAGCATCCTTATCAGAACTTTAAGATTCTAAAAATGATTAAATACTTCTAAAACAAAGAGATTTTGCTTCAGGTTCTTAAACACAATCTCTCTTCTTTTTGTCACTTAAATCCTTATTCCCTTTATAAACTCCTTTTAATAAATGTTCTAAATGTGAATAAATTCTGTTAACTGGCGTAAAAGAAGTATACATTTATTTAATCATGTGTGTCTGAGAATAATCTAGAATAAAAAGATCTTGATGAAGACTGTTTGAACACAGTGGAAAACAAATATTTTGTCTCTCTCATTCTTTCTGCTAATACAGCACTTGTTCACAAAATAAGTATGAAGAAAGCAATGTTGAATGTGTGGCTTGCAGACTGCTTATTCCTTACTGAGATGAAGAGGAGCTGCATGATCATTTCAAACTCCATCCTTACCACCTGCAGAGTAAAAAATGAAATCTTGTCACGCATGAAAAGGATAGATTCACACTTACCTTTGTCCATAAAAGAAAGTCAAGAAAAGAAAGGTCAGGAATGAGAAAGAAAGACTTCTCTAATACATTTCAATACTTGACTTTATGAAGATCTGTAAAAGAAATACTCTTCACCACAAGACAATGGTGGCAACAGTGAGCAGTTTATGCTTTTGGCCCCTAGAATAAATGGAGGCAAACAAATATTTCTTCATTGTTAGTACTACTGTTTTACTTCTGAGCATTCTGGCAGGGGAAGACAGACCCTATCAGATCAGATCTAAAATTCAGAATTCTCTAGATTATGAACAGATAATCATATGAACATGAGATTAGAGATAAGTCTTCGTACTGAAGTGTCATTAGTGATGAAGTCTGTTCATGGTTATGAACTGCTTTTGAAGTCCAGCCCTTGCAGTATTAAAAAAAGACTGTTTTCAAGATTCTCTGCCTGTATCACTTTAATTGTACTGCCAAGTTAGCAGTTCTGCAACATGGTTCTGTTGGCAACATTGGCAACACAGGATATATTGGTCCTCTGAAGTTTAACTGTGTAATTCCAAGTTTTAGACTAGTCAGGGTAGCATGTCAAAATGACTGCAGCATTTTACAGTATTGTGAACTTCATCAGGATAAACACATTTAATTGGCTCCCCAAATTCATTTCCAGATGCAATTTGACTAATACCTTGTAGATTTCTGGACACATTGTTAATATATCCTGACCGATAAATATTTTATTTTGTTCCAGGAATTTCCTACAAATATTCTGGTAAACTGAGTGGTTCTGCAAGATTGTGAAACTTGCATTTTGATCACTACACAACTTTGAACAATGTGGCCTACTAATGTTATCTGTTATCAGAGATTATTCTAGTGGCAGGAATCACAGCTTTGGTCTTAAAGGTATAATATTAAGCACAGGCTGATGCTGTGGGAAATATTATAGAAGAATGAGGTGTCTAACTGCATGACAGTTTGTTTGTTTGTTTGTTTTTAATGATTTCTTTTCATCTGTATTTGATACAGGTTTTTTTTCTTTTTTTTTTTTTTTTTTCCCAATTTTTATTTTTTTTAGTNTGTATGAGTGCCCTTGCACCATTTTTCTGATCACTAACACTCTCTCCTTTGGTGCTGCTCCAAAGGAACCTTATCCCTCTCCTCCAGCTGCTATTTCATTAAGCTTTTGATTCATAGGAATTTTCCACAACCATTTATATATCAGAGGAAGGATGTAGCCATTAAAACAATAAAGAGAAAAGAAAAAAAAATAGAGAAAATTGAAAAGGAGTACAAGGTTATTTAAAATATGCAAGGTCGAGTATCACCATTTTTCTTTCCCTGACTTAGTTTGCCTTGCTTCGCCTTTTCCCCCTTTCCTCTCTTCTTTCCTCTTTTCCTCCTTTTCTTTCTTCTTCTACTTAAGTCTTTCTCTTCTTCCCACATGATCTTATTCTGTCTATGACAATCAGCATTTGCAAAATCTTGGACTTGATATTCAGGACAGTAATTGTGTTAAAACCAATCACCTGAGCTACAGCGCATTAACATTACATTTAACAATTTAAAATTATAAGGAAAACAAGCAAACAAAGACACATTAGATNACTTTTCTTAGTTCAGGCTTTTAATACCTGTTGATGTAATTTGAACAGTTTTAGGTCACCCACATTTTGTATAATTTCCATGATCTTTATGAATATATAAAAATAACAATAATAAAAAAGGAATGATTAATTACATAGAAAGAAAATGTAAAAAAATGAACGAAAAATAGTTGGTGGAAATATTATGAAATTGTAAAGAAATCCTTTTCTTCTTCTTTTCTTTTTTTTTTTTTTTTTTTTTTTTTNTTAACAATTTAAAATTATAAGGAAAACAAGCAAACAAAGACACATTAGATATGAGAAAACTCCTTCTGAAAAAAGCATTGGCCTAATTTTCATTCCCAGTAATTATTCTGTTCCCTCTTGAAGATATTCTCCTGAACAAACTCTCATTCACTCTGAATCATTGTGTTGGGACTGCATTCAAAGATCAAAATTAATTATGGTCAATTTCAGTAATTAATTATAGCCAACTTCTAAGTAATAGCCTTAAGCTGTGCCAGGAGAGGTTCAGTTTGGATATTAGGAAACATTTCTTCTCAGAAAGAATGGTAAGGCATCAGAACAGGCTGCTCAGAGAAGTGGCAGTCACCATCACTGAAGGCGGTCGAGAAATGTGGAGATGCGGCACTGAGAACTCAGGGGACATGGTAGTGACAGGTGGGTGGTTGGATTACATGATCTTGTATGTCTTTTCCAACATTAATGATTCCATGATTCAGCATATATTAGCTCTCAGCTTCNGCTTTTGATTCATAGGAATTTTCCACAACCATTTATATATCAGAGGAAGGATGTAGCCATTAAAACAATAAAGAGAAAAGAAAAAAAAATAGAGAAAATTGAAAAGGAGTACAAGGTTATTTAAAATANAACTCAGGGGACATGGTAGTGACAGGTGGGTGGTTGGATTACATGATCTTGTATGTCTTTTCCAACATTAATGATTCCATGATTCAGCATATATTAGCTCTCAGCTTCAATTTTAGTCACTAGAAAATACAGATGTTTCTGAAGTGCCTCATAGTCCATATAAAATCTGATTTTGTAAGAGCCTCTTTCCATCCATTGATCAGAGAGGAAAACAGCCCTGCCTAGCACCTAACTTAGGCATTTTAGTTAACTGCTTTAAGTAAACTTGGATGAAGCCAGGCCAGAGCAGATCCTGCAAGGTCACACATTATATTTGTGACAGATCTGGGATTTGGTTCACAGGGGTCCTATTCCCAGGAAATGCTATTACAAGACAGTCCTGTCTGCTAGTAATTAATTCTCATTTTGAAGGCTTTAGCTGAGGTAGTGGGACACAGATATTACTTGTCCTGTATAATTATTCCTATAACAATATATAAATACTCTAGATATAAGCCATGACAATTTTTTTTCATTGCTCCATATCTTTGTCTGTTCTGAGAATACTCATATGCATACATTTTCACATAAGTGCATCTGAACAGCTTCTATTCAGCATGAAGTGTTGCCTTTAAAGTTCATTTTGATTTTATAGGATGTATTTTTTCAGTAATGATGAAAACTTTTTTTTTCTTTCTCTTTTTGTCTTTCTTATTCTTTTTTTTTGTCTATCATTCTACTTTCTTTTCTTTTTTCTTTTTTTTTATTTTTGTTTTTAACAGCAGGCACATCTGCCCTATGGATGAATTTATTTCCTCAATCTCATGGTGCAATATTGCATTTCGGTTGTCACTTTTGATTTATCGTTACTTTAAACATTAAATCTTTCTTCGCATTTTTATTGGTTTCATTAAAAACATTCTGCTCATCTTTTCATTTATAACCTATATCAAAGGAAAAAAAAATTTAAAAAAAAAGAACAAAAAAACCTATTCCAGCTTCTGCCTCTTTGCTTTGCAATCCACCATCATATTCATTTTTTACCTTTGAATTTAATCAATTCTTTCAGGTCAAAGCAACCCACTAGCCACATGTGAGTAAAATAAATAAATTTGAAACTTACATCTTTTGTTACAAACAGAGTTTGGAAAAACATTTATTAAATCTAATAACTTTTGTGTTTAATGAGGCACAGAGCATATGTCAGAAGTATGGTGTCCAAAAGGCAAAAGCGCTGAATAGTTTAGCTGGTAAATGTGTTACACAAGGTTTGACCCTTAAATTGAGCACTGGGAGAGATAAATAGGGTAATCAAAAGCACTCTCTTACGGTCACATGAACTTGGAGCCATCTGGTCAAGGCAAAAATAAATCAGTAATGAAACTGGAAATTATCTACAAAGACCTTTGAGGATTGGTTGAAACATTACTATACTCTCTTTCATATCAGAGATAAATAAATAAATAAATAAATGTATATAAACCCCAACAAGAAAATCTTTCTTGTAAAGATGATGAAAGTGACCCCAATTAACACAAAATTCAAGTAATCAGCAAGGTTCTCTTTTTTCTTTCTTTCTTTTTTTTTTTTAATTGAAAATAAAGGTTTTGATCCCACAAGTTGATCTACAGTCTCAACAAAATAAAATCCTTTTTAGTCTTATGTTTTTACTTAATTTTTTCAGTTTGTAAAGACAAGTCCAGGAGACAACATTTCTCAGTTTAACTGATATTGAAATATAGGTTTTTTACCTTTTATTTTTTTTCCCCCGCTAAAAATGTTGGTTCTGTGAAAAATAAATAAATAAATAAATAAAACGTTCAAGATCTTTCTGTGGTTGATTAGATGAATAAATAAACAAATAAATAAACTGGGGAAAAAAAGAACAAAATACAACCAAAGTCACTAGTGAATGTTAATTTTTGCTAATATCAGAGGGAAGATCTGAGACTATTCCTTTGAAGTCATAAATTCACTAAATTATAAATATTGGTATTTAAAATCTTGCTGTACAATGACTGAATTTTTCTTACCATCAACGTGGATGTTTGGAGACATCAGTAGTAGTTATTAAAACATAAAATCAGGTCCTAAACATTCAGGATTTTTAATAGTTCTGGGTTGTACTGCTGGAGAGGAAATGTCCTCAAAGCTTCATAAATTGTTAAACCTAGTCAGAAGATTCATTCATTTCTAAAAAGATGTAAATAGATTATCTTCAATCCAGTTAGCTTAAGTATTGACTATAATAAGTACCTAGCAACCTGAAGCTTGCATCTGTCTTTCATTCCACGTAGGTGCTGTCTCACTGATCTCCTCTCATCACTTCAGAAAATATGTTTAAATCTGTTTTGGCTATACATGTGCAGTCACTAAAGTGCAGACATCTGAAAAAATGGTGTATATCCTGGTTTCTATGTATTTCTTGGACCTCCATGACTGTTTTGTAACCTAATCAATGCTGTTATTATAGCATTTGCTTTTTATATTGTAGTTTCTTTGCAAAGGCTTCAGATTTTTTTGTGAAGACGCTTTATAATTCTCTGGAATTTTTTTAAATGCTACAAGGATTGGAAGAAAACTATGAAAACGAAAGTAAAATCTGTGACCACAGAAAGAATCATATATATATTTCCTTCACACTTTGTGGTTTAACACAGCAGGTGGCTCAGCACTATACAGTCATTTGCTCACTCCCTATGCTTCCCAGTGGGTTGAGGGAGATAACTGGGGAGAAAAAAAAAAAAAAGTAGAACTCGTGAGCTGAGATAAAACAATTTACTAAGACAGAGAAAAGGAAAAGAATATTAGTTATGACTGTGCTTATATAAAAATGTATATAATGAGTGATGTACAGGCAATTGCTCATTACCCAACAACAGGAAACCAGCTATCGCCTGTGTGAGTGGAAGAGTGACACTGACTCCCACTTCCTTCAAAACTCTTTCTGCATGTCACAGAGTATGAAATATCCCTTTGACCATTTCAAGTCAGCTGTCCTGACTCTGTTCCCTCCCGGATTTTTGTGTGCCCACCATCAGCCCTACGTTGACACTGGAATGGCTTTGGTTCTGTACAACATTGCTTAATAATAACTATAAACATTGGTGTGTTATTAATGTTGTTTTTCTTCTAGTACCAAAGCATAGCATCATATGAGACACTGTCCAGAAATAATATCATCCCAGTTGAAAGACAACATATAATGAACACTGGCTTCTGTTGGAAATTTTCTTTCCATTGATTTGCAAATTTTATTCTTCTGAAATAGGATTAATTATACCAAATGCTGGTGTAAATCCTAATGAAAAACATGTATTTCTCCCACAAACTGAATTCCCTAGAGAAATATCGAAAATGCTAACTTTGACAGTGTTTTCTATGTGACTAATGTATCAATCGTAAAAAAAAATAGTGAATATCATTCTACATACTTATGTGTACATATGTTTATGCACGTATATATATATTCCCAGATAAGAAAATGAAGTGTTTATTGAGGTAAATTTAAAGTTCATCTTTGAAAGAGCTTGGCTCTTTCATCATGTTGCCTTTGTCTTGATTATCTCCACCTTCTCTCTCTCCCTCCTCCCATTTTCTTTCTGCTTTTGCAACAAAATATGTGTTTGATCTCTGTGTTAATAAACCAAGCGTCAGGAAGCAACTAATGGATCCATCATGGGAGCTTGAAAATGAAGTTGAAAAAATTGCTTACACATTTCATTCACCCAGAGGGTCTTTGCATTTTCCTCCAAAAGGTTATGGAAATTTAGTTGGTAATAGTCAAATCTTCATAGATTAGAAATGGAGATTTTCAAAGACACAGAGAGGAGAGTGGTACCCTCTTCTCCTTGACTCTCAATGGGGGTTGAATGCCTTATTTCCATTTGTTTCTTTGAAATTCGCTCCATAGACCTAAGACCTGAAGTAATCATAATATTCATCTTGACACATCTTGCTGCATAAAACAAGTCAGAGGTTTTCACCTAATAATATCTATGCAGAGAACAAAAGAATATGTTGGAACAAGGGAACTTGGAGTCCTACTCACATTCAATGCAAAATCTTAGAAAATTAGAAAACAAACATGGTAAATGTATCTTCCATCTCCATTCCACCCTTTGATTTGGATACTGACGTATTTACACTAACTGGAGCATTCCCTTTCACTGGCCAGGTGACAGTATCTGATGGAAAACCATCCTCATACTTATTTAGCTCACCTCATTTTGAGTCAAGTATGTGGAAGGAAAACAATCCATGTATCCTTAGCAAGTAGTTGAATTGTTTTCTCTTTTCCTTTCTTCTTTTCTTTCTTTTCTTTTCTTTTCTTTTCTTTTCTTTTCTTTTCTTTTCTTTTCTTTTCTTTTCTTTTCTTTTCTTTTCTTTTCTTTTCTTTTCTTTTTTCTTAGTTCCATTAATACAAAACTCTGGATAGATGAAGTGCTAAGAGATACCAAAGAGCATAAATGAGGTTTGTAGCCAGTGTTCCAGAAAGCAATGAAAAGGACAAAAAAAGTGCTTTAAAAAGTTGAGATCATTTTAAATAAATAGTACATGTAATGCAGAATTACTGTCTGACTGCAATTTCTTATCTTTATTATCATCGTGGTAAAGAAGTACCTATATAGATAGAAAATTTTCTGACTGGATAACTGATTTATGTATCTATCCATATGTCTATCTATCTACTACGACACTGATTGGTTTCACTATGCATACATGCTGTTGTTTATTTTTCATGTTAAAATATACTTCTGTGTTCCAGAATATCTCTGTTTTATTTTAGTATATTCTAAGACATTTTTCTCCTGACTCATTAGAGAATAATTTCTGAAAAGGTATGAGTTCTTAAGACAAAGAGTAATACCTTGTACTCTAAAAATGGAGAAGAGGAAAACAAACTGATTTATGTTAAGGGATACAGGACTTGAAAATATACCCCAGGGTGAAATAAATATTACAATACACGATAATATCCTGGCTTTGCCTTGATGCGTATTATAGTAATATTATGAATCTCTGTATGATTCTGTGATCCTTAGAGAAGCCTGGCAGGGTCAGGTTCCCATAGGCCTTGATACACTCAAAATGAGAAAATTTCTGCCTTTAGGATGGGCAGAAAAGAAAATAAAGTATCATGAATAGCTTAAGGTAACTGTCAAAAAACTGTACACCTAGGAGAGCAGTGCAGATTTTTAAAACACCATTCATATTGATTAAATAAATTCTTATATGTTACCCATGAGGCTGTTCATCAGACCATCAAATATGCGAAAAAAAAATCATGAAAGAAGTTTTCAAAGACAGAAATATGAACAAACATCAGGCTAGTTGTTGATATAATTGTCTCATCTAATATTAGCTAATGAGTTCTGCAAGTGAACGTATGCGTCTGGAGGATGATAAAGGAAAGGAAAGAGAGAGCTATGTTATAAGAAGGAAGGACTTTCATGGGAGCAATATGTCTTACAATCTAATTGCTCTGTGTTTTATAGAACTTGATCATTAGGGTATCCTGCTTATGGTACCACAGAGATGTAATAGTGAAATAAAGCAAGAGGCTATTAAACAGAAAGTTTAAATATAGCTACAGGGACAGATACTTCATGACAACTTGACAGATGTCTTGGAGTGATCACTGATTCCTTCATCACTAATTACAAAATCATTTGTCTTAAGGAAAGGACAAAAGAGAAGTAATTATGAAAAACATGATTCTTAGGGGATAAAAAAGATAATATCAGTTTAAAATATTGAAGTGATCATAACCATTTAGAATCATTATTAGTTTGCTTGAGCCAATGACAGCTCGGTTTTTGAAACCAGTGGGAACAGAACTTCCTATGCTGAAGAGAAGAAAACATTCAATTTCTTGTTATGCTAAACTTATCCTCAGACTCCAGAGATTTCTTTGATGAACAGTTCATTAAAATTTCCGACCGCAGATGAATTTGAGCTAAAATACACAAATGTTTTAATTATACATTCCTTTTTAATTACACTAATGACTTGTAATGTGTTTATGTTAGTTTAGAGTTTAATTTCTTCTCTCAGATTAGGTGGTTGACTTAAGGATTGTGCTTTTCAGTAAAATACTATGATTCATCAATGTTTGATCATGAGTTAATCCAAAAATATTAAAGGATTGCAATCCTTGGAGGAATAGTAATGTACACACATATACAAGCACAACTGTATTTTCTCTCCCTGTGCTTAGGGACAGCTAAACCTTTAAAACATTTCACAGGAAGACATAAGTGTCAGGAGGCAGAATCAATCTACAGCAGTACTCGGAGATCTGCTGCTGTAACAACTGCGTAGGCATAGGGATGCAGAAGAGCAGAACGTGGACAAAACTAGCTTTATTAGACGATAGGTTCTCAAAAGGAGACTCAACAGATTGGGAAATTCTTCCCCTTTGTTCTGGAGAACTTAATCATAGTTTCTTAATCACAGGATCATAGAATCATGGAATTGTTCAAGTTGGAAGGGAATTTTAAGTCATCTGGTCTAATTCCCCTGCAGTGAGCAGGGACATCTACAGCTAGATCAGATTGGTCAAATCACTGTTCAACATGATCCTTGTCTCCACATCGCTTGCTTAGTAAAAGAATCAAGTTTAAGTATGAATCTAGGCACTTCTAGTACCTGGTTGTATCACAGCTGCAAGTTATACCAAGAGATGCAACTTAAACTTAGGAGTTTAATGTAAAGTCTTTGTGCAGTCTTCATTTAGTCATTGGTGATATATAGAAACTTCAGAGAATGATTCTCATCCACTTAAGTGGATGTCACAGGCATGCATTTTACCTCTGGTGACTCTACAAGCTGACAAAATAATTTGTTTAGACAGTACATGCTCACATATGGATCACTAAATGTAGGTAATTCAAAACCTAGCTTCAGAATAATTTGATGAAATGTAATGCCATTGAATGGGGCCAAAATCTGAAGCTACTTTAAGACACTAGAGAAAAAGAATATTTAAGAAAACATAGAATCATAGAATCATAGAATAGTTTGGGTTGGAAGACCATCTAGTTCCAATTCACCTGCCATGGACAGGGTTGCCAGACACTAGATCAGACTTCCCAATACCCTATCCAACCCGACCTTGAATGCCTCCAGAAATGGGTTATCCACAGCTTCTCTAAGCAACATGCTCCTGTGCACTGCTACTTTCTGAGTACAGAATTTCTTCCTAAAACCTAAACTAATTTTCCCCTCTTTTAGTTTAAGTTCATTTTCCCATGTTTTACCACTCATGTAAAATTTGGTCTCCCTCCTGCTTATATGTTCCCCTCATCAGAAGGCTGTTAATCAGATCTCCCTGGAACCTTCTCTTCTTCAAGGTAAACAAGCCCAACTCCTTCAGTCTTTTCTGAAAGGAGAAGTGTTCCAGCCAGATCATCTTCACAATCTTCTCTTGACCTGTCCCAGTATTTCCAAATCCTTCTTGTATTGGAGGCCCCAGACCTGGGCACATTACTACAGATGGGACCTTACAAAGGCAAAGTAGAGGACAGTCACCTCCCTCACCCTGCTGGCCACACTATTTTGCTGAAGCCCAGAACGGAGTTGGCCTTCCAGGCCACAGTCATGCATGGTAAACTGAGAAAGACAAAAACTGTTTTGCTTTTTCTTTGTCTTAAAGCTTGCTTAATAAGGCCTTTCTGGTGAATTATCTAGGTTGGTGTTACTTAGCTGGCAACCCGTTGTGTACACTGTTTACATTTGAAAGCACTTCTTTGGAGGTGTTTTGCTCAGGAGTGTTTACTGGTGGAAGATCTGGCCTGTGACTGGATAACTGGTAAGAGAGACTGGGGAATGATAGCAGTGTATCCCATGAGGGCAAGACACAATTTGGCATTTCCCTTCCCCCTCTTATCAACTGGCAAGGTCTGGAAAATGGGAACAAACAAGTTCCTGTGGAGATCCAAAGTCAGGAGCTGCCTCTCCAAAAGGAGTTGACTTGACTACCTTGGACTTACAAATAAGTTATACCTTTGTTAAGAATTCAGAGAGAAAAGAGAAGAGAGAGAAAAAAAGGGTGAAAAAAGAAGTCATCATTGTCAACCAAACAACAGAACCTCCAATGACCCATTACTACTGGAGATCAGCGCCTGAACTATGAACCTCGCTGAACACATTGTGGTGATTGTCTCTCTTGCTTTCTACCAAGACTCCTTGCTTTTTATTTCCTATCTCTTTTCTATTGCCCATCTTCCCTTCTCCATATCCCTAAACAACTAGATTTGTTATAAACTGATTGGGCTAACATTTGACCCGTTGTGTCTTAATCTTGCCATAGGATATACATATACATATATATATACATATAAAAGAAGCTCTTCTCCCTCCTATAAATTGGAGTGAGACATAAGCTAGCTAGCATGCAGCTTTTTGTCCACCGGGACCTCCAAGTCCTTCTCAGCAGGATGACTCTCAAAAAATTTCTTCTCCCTGTCTATAGATATATCTGTGATTTTCCTGAAGCAAATGCAGCACCTTGCACTTAGCCTTACTGAATTTCATTAGGTTTGTGTGGGTTCACTTTTCAGGCCTGCCCTTGTCCCTTTGGATGGCATTCCTTCCTTCTATTGTTTAGACTGCACCATTAACATTGGTGTTGTCAGCAAACCTGCTGAGAATGCACTCAACCACACCATATATGCCTATTATTAAGATGTGGAAGAGTTTCAGTCCAAAGATGGACCCCTAGGGGACATTACCTGGGCATATAGCTGTTGACCATAACCCTGTAGCTACAAACATCAAACCAGTTATTTTTTCATCAAAAAATTCAGCGTTCAAATCCATATCTCTATGATTTAGAGATAAGGGTGTGGTGTAGGACCTTGTTAAAGGCCTTGAAGAAGTTCAGGTAGACAGCATGAGTTGCCCAATCTTTGTCCACCAATGCAGTTATTCCATCATAGAAGGCTACCAGAATGGTGAGGAATGCTCATCCTTTGTGGTGCCATGTTGGCTGTCTCAGATCACCTCCTCATCTTGTATGTGCCCTATTATCTCTTCCAGAAGGAAGAGATGATCTTCCATGATCTTCCCAGGCACAGAGGTGAAGCTCAATGGTCTATAGTTACTTCAGTCTTCCTTTCTCTCTTTTTTGAAAATAAGATTGGTATTTCCTTTTTTCCAGTCACTAGGGACTTTGCCAGTCTCAGCTTTTTCATTATGATGAGGGTGGCTTGGCAATCACATTAGCCAGTTCCTTCAAAACCCTGGGCTGTATGCTGTCTGGTTCCATAGACTTGTGCACATTCAGCTTTGTGAGGTGGTCTTGGACTTGCTCCTCTCTCACAGTGAGAGAGATATTACTCCCTTGACAGGAACACAACTCAGGGTTATGTCAGGGATATGAGATGGGGGAAACAGTGAAGACCAAGGCAAATAACTTGTTAGGTACCTTACTCTCCTCTGTTTCTGTTAAAGCCACTTTTCTTTTTCATTTACCAGAGTGGACACACTCTCCTCTGCCTATCTCTTCTCACTAATGTATCTAAAGTGTTTCTCACATAATTTAATTTCATCTGGATTTAGGTTTTCCTGGTCATATTTCTGCACAGCCTTACTGTAAATCTATACTCTTTCCAAGCCACATGCCCCTCCTTCCACTGTTTATAGTTTTCCTACTTTTCACTCAGTTTGATCAGTAGGTCCTTGCACAGCTGTGCCTGTTTCCTACCTCCTCTGCTTGATTTCTTATTCTGGCAATGAAGATCTTTTGTACTCTCTGAAAGGTGTCCTTAAAATGCTGAGAGTGATATGCTGTTCTTCCATCCCTAAGGACAATTTCCCAAGGAGATCTCCTCCAACAGTTTCTCAATCAGTCTGAATATCACTCCTGAATTTCAGGGTCATGACTTTTTGCCAGGCCCACATTCATCAATTTCATGAACTTGACTAGAGCACGGTTGCCTACAATCTTAACCTCAGGCTGAGAGAGCTGGAGCTGTGCAGCCTAGAGCAGAGAAGGCTGTGAGGAGACCTGAGAGTGGCCTATCAGTATCTAAAGGCAAGCTACAGGAAAGAAGGGGACAGACCCTGTAGGAGGGTCTGTGGTGATAGAACAAGGGGAAATGGCTTCCAGCTCAAAGAGGGGAGATTTAGATTGGATATAAGGAAAAAGTCTGTTACAGTGAGGGTGGTTAGGTACTGGAACAGGTTGCCCAGTAATGTGGTTGATGCTCCATCCCTGAAGACTTTCAAGGTAAGGCTGGATCAAGCCTCAGGCAACCTAATCTAGCTGTTGTGCTCCTGATCATTGCAGGGAGGTGGTCTAGATAACCTTCAGAGGTCACTTCCAACTCTAAGCATTTTATGATTCTCTTTAACCATCTCCTCCACAGCGGTGAACACCAGGTCCTGTAATGCTTCACCCCTGGTTGATACTACATAACTCGAGTTACAGCTCTGTTACAAAATGTATATAATCTAAGAGTAAAATGGCATGTCCAGATCTTTACAGGCCAGGGCTCACTGTCAGTGGTCCCGGAGGAGAGAGTTTTGCATTTTTTAGGACCATCGTCCTCCAATATTAGCTGCTTACAACTCATCTCTCCATTCCTCACTACTTTTTCATTACTTACCTCTGCCATGTCCTGCCCACTGCTAGCCCGTTTGTGTACAGTTTAGCTCTTTATGAAATACTGTGAGTTTCATCAATCCAAGGACGTGCACCATGAGGTTTAGGAAGGAAATAAATACATAAATACATAACTTTCTGAACAACAGACAAAGCAGTAAATATAGGGAAACTGCCTTTATCAAATGTCAAGTGTCTGAATCAAATAATTGAATAATCTGTCGTGTATATTTTAAACAGTATAATGGAACATAAAAATGATACAGAGAACACTGGACAAAATATTATTACTGTTAACAATCATTTATTTTTAAATGAAAATAATAGTAAGTAATGGATACAGAAAGTGGTGTTCAGAAGAAACTATCTTCACATAGAAGTTTACCAGTTTTCTGGCTTATGAGATGTCTGTCTCCCCTGGAAAGCATTTTCTTGTGTCCAGAAAACCTACACTGCTTTCTATGGCCCAAGAAAACAGCTGATGTTCTTCTGTGCATGGGATCTACCTTGCATTTAGGGTCGCAGGAATGCAAATCATGCTGGAGAAAACAACATTCTGCAAGACTGAATGAAGGCCTATTAATTAGAAGAATAGTCTTGTCATTGAATCAGTAACATTACCAGATGCTCATGTAGAGACAGAATGTAGCTGAGGTAGAAGAAATTAGCTACCTGCCCTGTTTTGGTGCATGGGATTTAGCTGACTAAATGTCAGCATTGTAGAAGTTCCTGTTTGACATCCATCTAAACTTATTGCCAGTAAAAGAAGTGCTAGGGTGAAACTGATTTATCTTAGAATAGATATCTGAAGTGGGTCAAATAACTTATTTTACACAAAAAAACTTTTATTTCTGGGATCAAATAGCTCCAAACAGATGACAGCTGAAGTTAGATCTGAGGTTGAGTCTCCCCAGAATGTTCTCTTGTTAGAGAATAAAGCAAACAAACAAAAAAAGTATCTATTTCCAGTTGCATCATAATCAGCATTGACAGTTATGGCGATTTCAGACTGTACTGCTGCAGTGAAAGGTTTAAAACCAGAAAGTGATGATAATACTTACTGGATTAGATGCAGCTTCAGACTTCACAGGTACATATACAAACACATTCAGTTTGCTCTGTTGACTCTTCAGGTTGACCAGACTTATCTCAGAATGAGTGCTCATCTATGGTGACGATTTGTACTTTCTAACTGAAACGTGACATTGAGCTAACATAATGAGAATATATTAAACACTCTAGTTTCCAAAAATAAATAAATAAATAAATAACAACATTACAAACTGGCATCTTTAAACAACTCTATATGTTGTTCTTCCTCTGTTCTCTCCTTTTTGGAAGATTTTATTCCTTCCTCTTCTTTAGACTGTGGGATTCTTGCAAACCATTTCATATCTGCATACATCACTAGTGCCATCTGTGAATGAGACTTTCAGGGCTTTGTCACAGCAATACTGTAATACAGAGTATTCTGCAAGCTATAGAAATTAAATCTGTATGAGCTCCTAGACTAGAAACACATATGTGGTAACAGGTTCTTGTATGCCTTCACATTCCATACAATCCCTGATCAGAATAAAGAAAACAGACTTACTATTTGTTGAGTTCAACTGAATGTACAGTTACCAGTCCAGCATTAGTTTTTTTACACCTATACTTATTTTTCATGCTTACCTTTTCCTCCCCTGTACCTCCTATAAGGTGGGTTATTTGGTTGCTTTGTGTGCAAGAAAGTAAAAATGTGGTTCAGCATGTATATGAAGCATAGCTTTCCAATCCCCACCGTCACCTTCCCATGAAGCTACAGTAAGATAAATAGACCAATATCCATATTTTACAGTCTATAAAATCTAGATCCTCTTTAAAAAATACCTTGTGTGTAATGCATATGCTTGCTAGCTTATTTATCAACATACACTTATGCAAAATGTATACAGATAGGACATACTGTTGTAGGATTAAACCAATATTTACTTGTGGAAAGCACTCAAGTGTATGTCTACAGAATGGAGGAGAGCCTGAAAAAAATTTAGTCATTTCAGGAAACAGCAACAGAAACACAATATATGAAGTTTGTAATTATTCCCATATTGCACTGAAAAGAATAAGGGCTTGCCGGTGGTTAGAAATGGCCACTTGTAAGAGGGTATTTGTTCACAGTCAGACCAAAAAAAAAAAACAGACTGCTAATGAAAGACATAAGAAAGTGTACAGAAATTGTTTTAACATTTTTTTCTCAGTATCTTTTAATAGTTAATGCATGAGCAAGACTAAACAGAATCCTATATCTTCATTCTGGTTGAGTATTAAGATGGTATTAGTAATATGACCTTTTTGCTTTTTTTATTTAGAAACATTTTGAATACCTGAGGGTTCCTTGAATCTGCTGGATCTTTCAGCCCTACTGAAGAGCTAAACTAGGTCTCAACACACTTACATGTAAAAACTCAAAGAAAAACAGTCCAGAGAACTCTCATTCTTCCTGTTTGCAGGTAATGTAGATTTTCACAGATAACAAGGAAACAGAAATGGTAGCTGGTAACAAGAGGCTTAAGATGAAGCATGATCTGAACATATGTAGCTGTGGGTCATTGGGTATGAATTCAAAGTTTGTTTTATGAGTTAGATTTTAACCAGAAGTTTTGGACACAGAACTTGAAAAAGAGAGTTTGAACTTCATAAAGTACATTCTTAAATACTTTGATTTTGTATTATTCTCCCTTGTTGCTTACTGCTTTGGTGTCCATTGCACTGTGATTGTAGACACTGTAAAACAAACTGTGTTTTTCCTAATGCTGAAATGATATATTGACTATACTAAATTTTATATTTCTAAGATCACTCATGTGACACATGTCTTCCAATTGAGTAAAATCTGTGTAAAAGAGTTCTAGAGTTCTCCAAAGAGCTCAAAAGTTCTGTAGCTTCTGTTCAAATTCTGAGTGGCTTTCACAGTTGCATTATGCTAGCAATTATTAGAATAGCATTATTCTAGCAATTCTCAAGACTTACTTAATATTGTGGAAATTTGGAGGCTTTATTTATTTATTTGCTAGGGAGATATTTATTAATATTATTGTTCTAGTATACTATTCAGTTCCAGAGTCCTGGAAGATGGAATAAAAGGGGGAAAACAATCTGTATTTCTTCTCTAACGGTTCCAAAAAGACCTTGTTTGGGAGAAAGTCCTATGCTTCCCTTATGTTCCACATATTTTCCGCTCCTGTTCATCTCAGCTTCTGCTGTTTCTGTCTCAGTTGTCTAGATAAACAGATAAACTGAGCTGAAAGTTCTCCATTGTCAATGGTTTACCAGGCAGGTTCGGTACTACAGGAAGATGCTGATCTGAAGACCCATGAGTTTAAAGACTATCTTCAGAAACTGGCAAGAATATTAATGTAATTTTCTACTACCCTGTAAGGGTACATGCAAGGGATATATTAAAAGGTCTAGTTTCTAAATAAATTGATTATACTAAAGATTAGATTGATTGTCTTGTTATGTCATTATAACAGGGCTTAGGGATTAACACTAAAGTATTTTGTAATCTGTACCATCCCAAGTACAACAGAATACTTCAGCAAGTCCAAATTTGGGTTTATTCTGCAACCTTGTATTTTTAAAATTGGTGTTGTAAATTCTTGTTTGAGACTGTATACGCTGCTTAGTCACTAATGTTCAGAATTTTAGCTGCTCTGAATGCTCTTGCAAAGACTTTCTTATCATTGATATCCCATTACAACATGCAAATTACTTGGATTCCAAGATGTTCTACATTTGTCACCATGACATACTAGACAGACAATTAAGTGGTGAAAAACTTCAATTCAGATTCCTAAACTGTACTTCAGAACGAAAGAGTAAGAATAGAGGAGTCTATAGGCTCCAAGTGTTTATGTAAATTCAGGATATTCTCTCATAATTTGTTAATGCTAAATCGTCTGTAGACACAAGCAAAAAGAAAATCACAGAGAAAAGAAAATCATAGCAAAAAACCTTCCTAATTAAAACACCCCTGAAGCATAGCCAAAGGTAAGATACTTGACAAACATAAAAGAAATTGTAGAAGATGTATTTCTCAGATAAACTCCACCAAAGACCCTGGGGTTTCGAAACTGTTTTCTGGAAATCAGACATCAGATTCATACTTAGGAGTTTCAGTGAGATCTCTGGGCAATTGTTTGCATTTCCACCAACTATGCTCTCTCAAAATTCATTAAATTCAATAGAGTTGGTGCCCACAGTGTAGTCAACTCCCTTGTTTTCTCTGTCCATGCTCAGGGTCAATTCTTTGGTATGGCTCATTGTCCCATTGTCAGATTTCAGTTTGGATTGGTTGAAGGCTCAGTGAAAGCCCCCTGCTCCTGGGAGCTCCTTTCATGCCAAGGCTCTTTACCCTGATCTGAGCTGTCTGAATTGTGCTTCAGACATGTTCATGCACATAAGCATCCCTGATTGAGCATTCCATTAATACAGTCCCCTGCTTAGACGTCAACCCACAAACCTAAGTTTCCTGTTCGATGTCAGGTACATCTCATAATCCTGAACTACCCTGGCAATCACAGGAAAACCTGCTGACTTATTTTCTCTGGATCTGTCATACCACTAGAGTCCTGTCTGGGGCTCAGTGGATGGTCAGTTCAGCCTGGTTATCCTTTCTGTCCAGCTCTGTCATTTTAGGGTGAATATTATGGAACTGAGGTATTTGTTGCCCAAGCCGCAGCCCTGACTGTCCTGCCAACACACTCCTGCTGCTAGCTACTAGGACAGCAAAAAACAGCTACAAAAAGAAACAGATTTCTCTTGCCTTTTTCTTTTAGATTCCTTCTGAGACAAGATGAGCAGAGAGAGGTTGAATTTTTTAATCCTGATGTTAATAAAGTTTTTGACACAGTCCTTCATAGTATCTTTATGCTGTGTTAGCCAATTATCCAGTCCATACTGCACTATCATGGTGGATGGAGAATTCACCATACTTCTAGTCAAAGGGATAAACCATATAGTTTCCAGGTAGCAGCAGGATATTACTGCTATTACTTGGAGACCAAAACTTGAGAAGAATGCCTCTAGAACTATTACCCCAAACTGACAAAGATGCTTATGAACTGGAATCCACCCAAGTAGATCTAGAAGTATAAAACATAGAACATGAAGTGGAGAAGAGAAGGGAAAGTTCTGAGATATTATGGTGGTTCACAGAGGAGCAAAACAGAAAAATTTTAAAAAGTAAGATATAAAGTCTAAATTAGATAAAACGAAAGTAACTGTTACCGTAAGAGCAGCTAGTCACTGCAATAAAGAATCTGTGAATTCTCCAGATTTTGAGATGTTCAAAATAAGCCTATAGATATGTAGAACAATTTGTACCTGCTTTGAACATCAGGTTGGACTAGATTACCTGTGGAGATCCCTTCCAAACCAAATTCAGTGATTCTCTGAAAAGATAACAGCTAGCCAAGATAACACACTTAACAAGTTCACATCAGTTCAAATCTTTTCCAACCCTGATGATTCTAAGATTCTATGACTTTATGATTCACAACTATATAGCAACCTCTGAAATCTTTAAGTTTCTCTAGAGAAGGATATGTTTGAACTCATGAACTACTGTCTGGGTGAAAATACTTCTAAGTGGATGCTAGTGAATTAATTTGGTTTCTTTTGCAAACAAAGTTGATTGCAGACCATCTAATTTATAAGTCAGTACTTTCACAAAGGTCTTCAAATCACTTCCATCAAGCTAATGTTGAGGTTAATTCTGATTAACACTCTCAAACCTTCCCTGATGAAGAGAAGACAGGAAAGATGCCATACTTTAACCCTGTATTTCTGGTTCTTCAGAAAGTGCTGTAATTGTTGCATACCTTTGCTACTCAATCTCCAGAACATGAATATTTTGTCGTCATACACAACATTAAAATAGTGAAGACTTAAAACTTTTAAATAGGGACTGTCTGTAATTCAAGATCTACATGCCGTCTGCTGTTTAAATGCTTGCACATCTGTAAGATGTATTTATAATTTCACATTTCAGAATTCAGAAGGATTGAGTTTCTTTTTTTTTCTTGATTAGGTGACTGGAAATTAAAAATGTATTCCCTTTCAAATTTCAACAGGTCAGCTGACTTTAAGAATAGAAGTAATATATAAATACATAGGCTAACAAATTATAATAAAAGATGAGAGATACAACTACATATTTTAACACTAACATTAAACTGTGAACTGTAACATCTTATTTCTTCTCAAAGGTAGAAATGAATACCAAATGTTTTTTCAAAATGAACCCTGAGACTAGTTTTTAAACAAAAGCTTAAGAGCATCTAAGTTTTTGTATAGAGACTACTCCTGCCATTCTAGATTTTAAGGAACATGGACTGCAGCTGTTTCTGTTTTGGGTGTAAATTAACTGCCAGTTGAATTCAGGGAGAGCATCTTCCTTACTGCAATACTGCCCAATTAGATAACATACTACAACAGCAATTAAAAAGTCAACACTTGCCACAGCACAATATGAAAGATATGGCATAGAAAAATAGTGCAGTACGTCAGATACTATGGTTTAGTGACTGTAACTTATGGTATTTTAAAGACTCTTATACTGTGATTTTAAACCTTTGTTGGAAATATCTACCAGATTTAGCTGAAACTAGCAGACACTGTTTTGCAGATATTATGTTATTCTGTCTTACTCATTTAGCTGTATAATTATTGTTCAGGATAGGATCTGAGGGAGACCCATAAGATTCCAAAATGCTCAGAAGGATGAATATTCTGGGGTCAAAAACAAAAATAATAATACATAATATATACATAAAATAATACATAAAATAAACAATAATTCAAAAAGAAGATTCTTAGTTTTCTTGTCATACTAAGTTCAAAATCTATTATTAAGTCCTTAGGTAAGAGAAATAACAAAATCTGGAGTGGAGCTGGGAGGAAATAAAAGGAAATAAAGCCAAGGATTCCAGTTCTTGAAATTAGTTTGTATGGAGGCAAAAAAAAATTTCTCAACCTGGCAAAAATTTAATCAGACCTGATATTGTTCTTTAAGTATTTACAATCCTGATAAAAGAAAACTTTTGATTTATTATGCGAAATCTAATTTAATCATACCCTTTGCAAAAAGCACAGATTTGCACCACCCCTGCATGTACTATTATTTTCTTTTTAATAGTAGTTCCTATGTTTAAGTCACTAAATAGCAAGGAAAATTCTGCAGAGACTATTTCTCTCCACCATAAATAAGCACTTTTCTAAATAGATCTATCTAATCTTAAAAGTTTTGGGATAGTTCCCATTGTCTTCTTTCCCCAGCTACAATTCATTACAAAACATGGCAACTACCATGCCTCATTTTTCATTATTTATTATATCCAAACCCAGTTGTGGATTCTACATGCATTTTTGGGCATTCAGCCATAGAGATTTATGAGCTGGTACAGCCCTATTTCTGGGTGGAGTTTGGCTCAGAATATATTCAGGATAATGTATGAGTTAGTATGTTTGGTATCAACCAGATACTTGTACAATATTGCAGAAAAGAATAAAATGAAATGAAGTAAAATGAAATAAAATCTGCAACTCCATAATGAAAAAACATAGGATCAAATACTGTGGACTTTTTTTTATTTATATTTTTTCTTTTTCTTCAGACATAAGCTTCCAGAAACAATCTTGTTGGTTTTCTGGATGTTTTTCAGTATGAAAAAGCAATCAGAACTCCAATTTATCTTATTACAATTTAATTTCTGACCAATAGATGCATTTTAGCTCCATGCTTTATGAAAAGATCTTAGAGTTTAGCCTCTCAGATTTTATCTATTTTTTTTCATTAACTGATGAATGTTTCAGTGGCTCAGTTTTCGTTGAATAAAGCAAACGTTTACTGTATGTGTAACATAAGACAATTTGTTATCTTTGATCAATTGCATTTCAAAACAGCAATAAGGAACTTAGACTAATGTACTATTATTAACTGCTGTATAGCTTCTAGCTGTGAAGCTGTTGCTTAGCATTACTCCAGAAGTAGCTGCATTTGATAATATCTTCTTCATGTCCCTTGTATTTCCTATTCTCTCTTGCTATCTGTTCCATATCTTGGATGCTTCATGAGTGCATTACCCTCTAGGGTGGCTTGGATTTCCACCCGCAACAAATGTGTTATAGGATGATAGCACCCAGTCAAAACCTAAGCCCCTGGGGCCCAAAACAGTATCTAACATATACATTAAGATCTTAGGCTCCCATCTTAAATATAGGAGAATCAACCTTTCAAATCTCTTTCCCAGAAATGCTTCCATTCAGATGCAAGAATCAGAGTTGTGACTAGAATGGCAAAAATAATACAATAAACTTTTCTTTTTCTTTTTTAATATCAGAAACACTAGTGTTTATTTTCTAGTATACGGCTCAACACTATTGATTTTGTTACCCTTCACAGTTCTAGACAACTGTCTAAACATTCATCTCATTTCCTTTGATCCTTCCAGGCGTAATTTCTAAAGAATGCTGATGGAAGAATCTTTCACAATAACCTGATTACTCCTAAGCCATCTCTCTATTGCTTTACCAGTTTGTGTATATTAATTGTAAATTCTCAACCTAGAGATAATTTTCCACTACACAATTTGCCTGTCTGGTCAGGATATGAGTCAACCTATGATCTAAAAGACTTTTGTTTGAATTTAATGCAGAAATTTATGTAGTTATAGTAAATAAGTATATGCATATGAGAATACACACACATATATGTAGACATATAGATGAGGAACAGTGCTAGAAAAAGCAAGAAAAGTGTTGTAGAGAGCAAGGGTAAGCCTCACCAGAATGATTTATGAATCTCATCATTTTCACTCTGTCTCCATTGACCCTACTCTTCTGCCACAGTAGTAAAGTTGAGAGAAGAGAGAATGAGCCTGCTGCTCTGCCCTCCAATTCATAGTTCCATGATTGGCTTAAAGAAACACTACAGGCATGTGACAGCTCCTGTGAAACCTACAATGACTTGGTGTGGTCAAGAATTGACTATTCTGTTTCTTCACTTGGCTTTGTTCAAGGTTGTTTAAACATCTGCAGGAAAGGACATAAAGAACTGTAGAGAAGTAATAGTTTATTTTAATCTAATTCTGATAGTCAGTAAATGACTTTATGTCTGAACTCATTCCTTTTCTTAAAAAGGAAGACAACACGCAACTAAGCCTCTTAGTTCATTTGCTTGAAGACAGTGTTAATACACCTCCTCTCTCCAGACACTTCCCTACTGGCCAGGGAGAACTGCAAAAGCTGTATGTCAATTAAGCATGAAAGTGCTTTAGATTCATAAAGAAATCCATACACACCATATTTTCCTTCTGAAAATCACACTAAACAACCAGCTTTGTTTTTAGAAATCTTTACATACTTTTGGATCAAAGTAGGCAATTAAATTAGATTTTATGTCCACATGGTTCGCAAAGGGGTAGATAGATAAGTGAACCCTTGTGCAGATGTGTCAGCATCTGAAGGAAATTAGGGCTCCTAGATCCTTCCTTCCCTCAAAATCTGTGAATACAGAAGGAGTCAGTGGGAGGAGAGGGAGAAGATAAATCACTCTGCTACAGACATTGTGAAATGCAAGCACATACTGCACTTCTGTTTCTTAATCAAATACACACTAGTCCCCGGGAGACACTCGTAGGAAGCTGGGGAGAGAGTTATTTTCAGTGGGTTCATTTCATTTATGAATGGAACATTTTCTCCTGGTTTTTTTTTTTTT
>VXAB01001725.1:0-37779 GCA_013399175.1 Odontophorus gujanensis
ATAATTAAAAAAAAACATAAAAAAGAGGAAACAAAACATAAAGCTAGAGGGATAAGTGACCTCGTTTTTGTGAAACTAACCCATCAGACTGGTTCAGTGGCAGTGACTGCAATTCTTAATGAGCTTTCAAAGTGCTTGTCAGAGAATTTTGATCTAATTTTACTCCTCCTGTGCTTCATCCTTGAAAACAGTTGTTCACAAATGTACATACTGCCGAAAAGCATTGACATGAATAAGATGTGGTTATGAAGTGAGGGGTATTTTTCTCTGATAAGAGAGAGCTTATACAAGTCTAGTAAGAAGATATGATCATTTTTTTTCTTTGAGGTGAATGTCTGATTGCAAGTCTATATGTTCCATTTCTTCTGCAGTGGATGTGCTAACTTAAAATATTTCATGAAGTAACTCAAGCCCAAGTTTAATAATTAAATAAGAAAAGTTACACGTCTGCTTAAAAACAAAAAATATATTTTCAGGGGCACAGGCATGTACGAGTGGGTTGAAATAACATTTCTGACCATTGCTGTGTTTTACTTGCCAAGCAGAACAAGGACATGCAATATGTGACATTACATTGATTTGACTGTGTGCGTGGGGAGTGAGAGGTGGAGTTAGCATTGCACTGCTCCCTCTGCTCCACAGGGTTCTGTTGTCAACTACACAGTCTATGCTCAAGCTACGTGCAGTCAACTCATGATAAATATCATTAAAATTCACAAAATAATGTTAGAAATTTAAATTCTTGTGGGTCCACCTTACCACTTGTCAATGGCAACACGTGGCCCATGGACAATGGGTTAGACATGCCTGATTTAAAATACAAATCAAAAAAACTCTCTTTAAGAACGTTGATATAATGAACAGCATGTTAAACAGACCTTCTTCTTTTCTATAAAGTATAATTTTGAGTCTTGATTCTTTCAAAAGTCTCTCTAAGAATAGTTGTGATTTAGCTGATGAAAAGCAGTTAATTTCAAAAAGGAGTATTTATGCAATTTGGTACTGATATTTCAACTTCCTCACATGACAGCAGATATTACATTTTGATATAAAAGGACGCCAGTGTAGAGACCTGTAGACATAATATTTATGTCTACTTAATACAAAACATAATATTTAATTTGCTTTGAAACAAAGCAAATTAATCAGAGCAGTAGTAATACCAACTTAATATCAAAACAGCACATTAGTAAAATGCAGACTATTTGTCAAGATAAACTAAAACATCACTTTCAGTAATAATTTAAGAAGATTTTTTGCAGAACTGGAGCAAGAAGGGCAAACTGAAAACTTCTTTTAACAAGAAAACTTTAAGACATCATCCAGAAAAAAAAAGTTGCTCTTTCCTAGAAGAAAAGAATGATAAGTTTATGTGTTTCATTTGCTTTCGGTTAATCTTTGGCTCTTTTGAAATCTTTAATGAAGTTGACTTTTGCACAAATAAGTGTATTATTCAGCTAATGTGGTACATTTTTTAGTGTAAGATTGTTCCTGACATAAACACTTCAAATATTCCAAGCCTCTTTTTTTTTTTTTTTCCTTAGATTAAATGGCTTAGATTCAACTCATTTATTAGTAATGACACTGATTAACCAAAACTGTGGTTTATAAGACCTGCTTAACTAACTGTCTCTTCATACAAAAGTAGGGAGAAGATGGAACTCCTTTGCTAGTTTCTCCCATCTTTTTCCAATTATTTGAAGACATTAGCAAAGTAGCCACTTGCAGAAATGATAAAATTCACCATCATTCTATTTAATGCTCACAGGACCATTAGGAGCCAGAGTATTGTCCCAACCAGTTAAATTTCTCATTAATTCCGCTTTCACCAATACCCCGGTGGAGCCATGTTAGCACTTTTTACCTAGCTTTCCAGAAAAACAAGATATATGTAAACATATTTATGTACCCATTTCAGGAGACTGTAGCTTTTCCCTAACAAATCTTAGACTTCACATGTAAGGGAGTGTACTTTTGAAGTGCTTTTCACCATTTTGTTTCCTGCATTTTTTTTTTTTAAATAATCATATAGAATGCATATTTCTGTAGGTAAGAAGATTCCATTTCAAAGAATCTCAAGAGATGTCTCCCTACTGAAAGCTGCACAACTGTAGCCTAATACTAAGGCTTCATTTCATCAAGGCATTTATGTACTGGTGTTATTTGCTTGATATGGAATGAAGTATGTAACTAAAGTTGAGCTCTTTGTCTTGAATACATATACATCACCAAAAGAAAACCAACAATTTCTGAGGCCTATGCCCAATATTCACCTCTGTTACCAGCCTGTTATGCTGACTGAAAAGATGAAAACTCATTTGGAATGTGATAATAAGGGATGAAGGAGCCTTGTAAGAAGAAATAAATGTGATTTTAGGGTCCACATGAAGTATTAACCATGATTTTGTAATAATACAGAAAGAGTTCAATAAAAAACATGTCAAAGTCAAATTAAACTGAATTCCATTGAAGGTTTCTAATTCACCCAGACTTACTGAGTGATTTCAACATTTCATTCAAAGAACACATTTCTTTTCCTTTCATGTTGATTAAGAAAATCCAACCATTCGATCTGTAATGTATTACTTAACTACTTGGTGTGATATGAAGCACTGATGTCATCTGAGATTTGGAGGTAATTTCATTATCAATCTTTTGCAAAATATTCTGAAACTTCTTGATATATAGGAAAAAAAAATAGATCCTAAAGAAAAAACAAAAGAATATAATGTCTCTTAGAAGGGCATGTTTTCCATGTTTATGTATAGAGGTCTATTAAAAAACTCTACTTTGAAAATACCAGGCAGTTTTGGCTGGACTGCCTAATTGGTGCCCTGGAATATTACAAAAGAAGAAATGTCTTCTTTCAGAAAGAGTAAAAATAATCCTCTTACAAAAGTCTTGTTAATTTTGCTTTTCTCTTTTCAGGGTTTAAGTGTTAACCCTTGTTCAGAAAGTTTGTTATGTGTTTAAAGGAAGGTGCTAATAGGAAATGTTTTTCTGTAAGTGGAAGAAAAATGTTTTCATTGGCTTGTAATATGAAGCCATCTCTCTTTTTTTTTTAATATATTTGAATTGTAAACATCATTAAAATATGCAGAATAGAATGAGGCTACTAAAAACTTCCAATGTGCAATCCAAATAGTTTCATTTTCACAGATTTTCACTGCTTTTTACACCACATCTTTCACCATGTATTTCATATGATGAGAACTTAATATGTGAATTTTATGCCACTCAAGCTAGATTTTACTAGTCTATTACCATCACATCAAGCCATTAAAAAACATCAAGCTTATGAAGAAAAGTTTTGAAATACATTTTCAGGATCTTTTAGTCAATCTTGGGTATTTGCAAAGAAAGTAAAGAATATCACTTCTCTCTGTTACTGGACCACACGAGCACTTACTGTGAAGAAGGTTAAACAAAAAGGGTGAAATCTGGACAGGGTGTACAGACGCACAGTTCAACTGATCCATATACATTTATGTCCATGCTTTGGATTTATTTTAGTAATCCTATTAGATAGTTTCTTATGGTTGCCAGATTATGACCTGCAAAGTCTCAGCTGGAACAGCCACCATCTTTTAAAAAAGCAGGAAAATCACAGAGATCACTGATGCCACTTTAATAGCAGTCCATATATCAATCCACACTCGATAGGGATGTTAATGTCTTACAACTGAACATATATTCCTGGATAATTATTATGTGTTCTATTGTTTAGCACAGCATATCACAGGAGAGGGAATGAATCTCTCAGAATACAACTAATATTATTTATAACTTGAGTTAGTTGCCTATGGAATGAGCTACTCAAATATATCAAAGTAATCAAACCCATGAAATAAATACAATAGAGCAATTTAGAGGTTTTTTTTACAATATTTAACCTAATAAAAATTGTATTTAGACAATAGTTGACTTCTTTATATACGTATATACATAATTAAAAGTATTCTGAATGTCTTTTACTTATTTTTTGTTCAATGTGTGTAAACTTATGTATCTTCAGTTAGATACTTTCCATACCTGAAGGCAAGGATAAAATGTTTTATGTGTGTAGTTTTATATGCAGTTTTACATTTAAAAACAAAACAAAACCAAAACCAACAGAAACAACCACAACGTAAAAAGGATACAGAAAAAATATGATAAAAGGTTAGGACTTTTGCCATTTAGAGTACCCTCCTCCCCCAGTTGAAATAATTATTGCTTGCTTTGTGACATATAGGCCTAATGGAATTGTAGAGGTTGGAACGGACCTCTAGAGATCACCTAGTCCAACCTCCCTGTCAAAGCAGGCTCCCTAAACCAGGTCTTATACCTAGAGTGCTTCCCCCTGGTGAGAAGCTTACTTTCTCTCTGAGGTGGCTACACTATGCTAGTGGCTGCAGCGTGGGGAGACAGTGGCCAGCATCCTCAGAGCGCCAGCACTGCTCCACGTGATGTCTGGGAAGCGACAGCTCTTCCTATACTGCTTTGTACTGCAGTAATTTGCAGGCAACTTCTGTTGACTGCAAACATGAACATTGCTTTAACTAGTCTCACATTCTGGTGTGATTGTCTATCACCATAAAAAGATCCTCTGCGTCTGTTTCTTATCTGTTTTTAAACATGCAGTTATGCAGTCATGCTGCCCGTTCCTGCTGAGCCTTACACTTACTGCTTGTAAGTACAGTACTGATATTGCTGTGAAAAAGCACTGAAAATGGCACAGGCTGTGCTCAGGAAATATGCCAGTTTAAACACATTTAGTTTTCCTTTGCTTCTGCAAATCGAATGCTTTAAATTTTAATTCTTATATTTCTCATTTTTTATCTTTCTTTCATACAGGGTGAAAAAGAGATCAGATTTAATTGGTGCTTTTAAATTAGAACCTCTTTACCTGCAGCATCACCATCAGGAGTCTGGTAATTTTATTATTAAATAGAATTACCATTATTTTATTTGCATGCTGATATTTAACGTAAAAAAATGGTTTAAGATGACAACTGAAATTCTTAAAACTAGCCAAGTTGTTTAGCAGCCTATTTCCATATTCAAAATGCCTTAGGAAGCAAAGCTTATTGAAGTGCAAACATGTCTAGTGAGATTCTAGTTAGTAGAAAAAACTGTTGAGGGAAAGCCATTTCATGAGATATTGTATTAGGATTTCCCCCACTCTTCATTTACCACGGACTCTTTTTCTTAGCTATGGATTCAAGTTCTGATTCATATTTTCAGATACTCGTGTCAGGAGCAAACATTCCCTGAAAGTGCAAAGAAAGGATAAGCTGTGTTTGGTATCTGCTCTGTTTTCTGTGATAGCTATCTGAGACGCTGTCACATTGTGCTCATGCTCTTAAATTGATTGTTGCAAAGGAGGTAAGTGCAGGTCATTGGTCCTGTACAAAATGCTCACAAAAGCTTCTCCTGAAGTACTGACAAGGTACAGATCTTTGGCCGTGTACAAAGCTACTTAACAGATTAGTGTTGCTCCTTGCACATATACGTAGCAGCTGCAAAGTGGCATTTGCCATCCTGAAGGCTGGCTGTGCACGTTCAGTTGGTGAGTGACTGACTGTGAAGGTCACAACAGTGTAGTGTCAATAAGTGATTGACAAGTTCCTTCTTAATGACAGCATTACAGAAAGTAGGAGTTGGAAGAATCCTCAGGAAATCACTGAGTCTAACCCCCTGCTAAAACAGATTCCCTAAAGTGGGTTGCATGGGAAAGTGTCCAAGTGTGTTCTGAGTGTCTCCAGACAAGGAGATACTCAAACAGCCTCTCTGGACAACTTCTTCTAGTGCTTTGTCAACCCTCAAAGTAAACCTCCTCAAGAAGGTGCACCACCTCAAGGCACCTGAGCATATTCTTTTTATTTATTGTATCTCATATGTTTCCTGGAGTTGGTGGTGCTGATCTGTGTTCAGAGGTCTTCTCAGAGTTCACTTCTCTCCGTTACAGCCATGAACTCATTGTGATTTAAATTAGAATCATTATCCTGAATTGGAAGGGACCCTTAAGGATCAAGTCCAACTCCTGTCTCCACAGAGGACCACCCAAAAATCAGACCATATGACTGAGATCTTTGTCCAGACAATTCTTGAACTCTGTCAGGTTGGAGCCATGTCCGCTTCCCTGGGAAGCCTGTTCTGGGGTCCAGCCACTCTTCTGATGAAGAACCTTTTTCTGATATCCAGTCTGACCCTTCTCTGATGCAGTTCCATTCCTTCAGGTCCTGTTGCTGTTAACAGAGAGAGGAGATCAGCTCTGCCCCTCCACTCCCCCTTGTGAGGAGCTGTAGGACACCATGAGGCCTTCCCTATTAATAACATCTAGAATTCCACCATTCGCAAAAACAAAACAAAACAAACAAACAAACAAAAAAAAACCAACACTAAGTATAATCAATTTTTGTACCTTAATTCTGAGCTGTCAGAGCTTTTGTATTTTATAAATTTTTCTACATTTTATTTTTCTACATTTCTAAGCAGTGCAATTATGGAACAGGGGAGTAAACAGGAAAACATAATAACTCTGAAGCTGAGGTTCGCCCACTGAAGGCTAGAATTATTAAGGAAAAATATGTACTTTTTTTACCTTTTAAAGTGAAAAGTGCTAATTATTGCAAATATACTTGTCACTAGCTTTTAATTAATGTACAAGAAAAATGCTTCTTTTGAGGAAAAAAAAATCTCATGTTAATTAAGGTGAAAATACATTCTTGTGAAACTTGACAGCACTGATACAAGTGTAGTAGACCTCCTCCAGGTTAAATAACACCAAAGGAAAATGAAACCTTTCTTAGTTGGGCTGAAGTGTGTGGTGACAGGACAAGGGGTAATGACCACAAACTGAAGCATAGGAAGTTCCACTGTAATGTGCATGGGAACTTCTCCACAGTGCAGTGACGGAGCACTGGCACAGGCTGCACAGAGAGGTGGTGGAGTCTCCTTCCCTGGAGACGTTCAAGACCCGCCTGGACGCCAACCTGTGCAACCTGGGCTAGGGAGCTACTTTAGCAAGGGGTTGGACTAGATGATCTCTAGAGGTCCCTTCCAGCCCCTACAATTCTGTAATGATTCTGTAATAATAAAATTTTATCTTCCAGGTGGATAAAATGTCATCCATTCTTTGCTTTGCCTTCCCTAGCTGTGCTAGGATTTCATTAGATCTGGACATGAAGATTCCAAGTAGATCAACTGATTATTAGCAGTTAAGAGATGCTGATATTTTCTCTGCTCTTTTCACATTTGCTGATAGTTTTCCTAAGATCTGGACAGTTTTCCAAATGCAAACACCTCTAGTTGAACTGTTAAATCCAATCCACACATATGCCTTCAATCAAAACGTCCAGGGTTGCAAGGGTGCAAGGGTGTTACAGTCACTGTTGATCCCTGTGTGATTTATGAGATGTCAGCACTCCTGAAAATATGATTTGTCTAATGGAGGATCTTATTTTGTGAGTATGTCTCAGGCCTGAGAATTCCCATCGTGGTCTACAAGACAAATGAAATAGCATTTTTGAATTCACTCATCTCTCACTCAAGAATTTAAATGAGTGGAAAAATATATCTGTCTGTGAGCAATTAGTCTTAATAACCATATGGCAATTATGTGTGCCCCCAAGAGGAAAGTCTTTATTTTGTCATTAATTATAATTTCATGTGATTTGCATCATCCCACCAGGAAGATTATACTAGCTTGCCTGGGAGCCGAGGATATAGGTCAAATCCTAATGGCAGTGTAAGAAGAATGAGCTCCATGCTCTACTGTAAATGCTGTGTGTGCTCCCACAATGCAATTCCTCCTGGTTAAATACAGATGTAAGGCTAAGGCTTGTAATCAAAGTCTAATCATTGACTGCATTCTGCTTCACAGCTTGTGAAAGGCGTTGTTGTGGATCATTAGACATAACCCCTTGCAGCAGCGTAGGATTATTTATCTATCACCAGTTGCTTTACTTTCTTTGCTACCAGCCTTGCAGCTATCAAATAAAAATGGCTGTGACAATGCACAGCATGAGTGTTATCAAATTACCCCGTTACTGAGCTGAGACAACCACGAAGTCCAGAAACAGAATAACAATTGTTACTATTTTTTTTTTTCCCTTTTGGAAGATAACCTAGGAACACGTTGAAGAACCAAATGAGTGTGCATTTCAGGGAGGAAGGATCATGTGTTTGGCTGCATGCATGTGAGAATGTTGGCAAGGGAGTGCGTAACAGAGGAATTTTTAAAAAAAAAATTTATTTTATAAGAGTCCCAGGAAATTGGAAGGCTGGGAATTGCACAAATGACGTAGACCAGTCAATTCATGAGCCACAGTTCTATTTAGTACCTAGTGGGTCATAATTCCAGGAGCACTTAGACATCACTTTTCCATGGAATTTAAGTATATACTTTCCTGTGAAGCTTATTCTCCACTGTAGAAAAATAAAGCAGAATAAAAAAGCTAAGCACATGCTTCCACGTGCTTTCAGATTTTAGGTCAATTTAATTTTTGTCACTGGCTTGCTGCAAGTAATCCAGCTTTACCATGAAATCAGCCTAGTTACCTGACTCAAAGCAAAGGCAGAGGCATCTTGACTTTGTGTCATTATATAAAAGACAACAAATAATGCCTTCTGCTTGTCTCCTTGGACCGTTTTGAGACATGGTTTGTATATGTTTTTTTTTTTTTTTTTTTTCAGTACATCAAATAAAAAACCATAAGCATGCAGAATATTATTCTCCAAGCAGGAAGAGGGTCGAATTCCTGAGTCACATTTTCCAGTCACTTATTAGACGTGCTGAAGAATGAACAACAAATGCATGAGTGGGCATAAAAAGTTGTTAGGAATGGCATTATTTTGAAAAGCGTCAGTTTGGAGGTTCTACAGAACAAAATTAATAAAAGCTGCTTCATCTACTCCTTCTTTTCCTTACAAGGGGAAAGTAAACATAGTGCTGAGTCTGTGATCACTATGGGATCTTAAGTATCACAAAAAGGAAAAATGTTTAATTTGTGAGTGCTATATTCTGACTAGCCAAGGAATGAGGTTTATTACCCACTGACGCTGGTGATGCTTGCTTGTAGAAAACATCCAGGATAGCTAAAAAACAGCATGCTTAGTAGTACTAGAATGACTGTAGCTTTTGGCTATTATGATGAAACAATGCAAATATATATTTTTTTAACTTCCAGGCCTTGTAACAGATTACCGGGTAAGTACATCAATATACTCACTAATATTAAATTTTGTATACACTGGCATGTCCAGGGATTTTATTTTCCATTACTTCCATCAACTTCAAAAGCTTGTCTTTCTTTTCAGGATGGATTCAGCTTGCTAAATTTTTAACATTACTCAAGCTGAAGCTTTAAACTCTCGTTTTGGAGAAAAACAAACAAACAAACAAAAAACCGCATTGTGTTTAAAGGCAGATTGTATCTTGCACATGTAATATTTCAAGATTTAATAAGTAGAAAGAAATTGCCTAAAGGTTTTATTTTTTAAAATAGTGGATACTAACATTTTTTAAATGCACTTTTTAACCTTGGCAATAGAAGATCTTGTTTTAAAGTAGAAAACAGGCCAGACATATTAGATGCTAAGCCCCACAGCTGCAAGCCAATGCTTATTTTTTCCAAAGCCTTTGAGGAGAATTCAGAATGCAAAAGGACAATTGGATTTGCCTTGTGACCCGTTCCTTCTGCCAATGACTTTCTTTTCCACTTCTCAATTGAGAAATTTGAGTATTGAACAGTCATAGTAGGGCACTACCCAAAAATGGCCATTTCTGTTATTACTGGGCCCACCTCTAGCTATGGCCTCTAGTATCTGAAATGAGTTGTACTTAGAAGTCATTGCAGGATGTACAGTTTCTGCAATATTTCTGCAAGGCTGACTTCTCATGTGTATGCCTCCCTCTTGCCCTCAGCACTGGCAGATCCCCCTGGGAAGGAGGTTCCGTTCCCTGAAACTCTGGTTTGTGCTGAGAATGTACGGGGTCACAGGACTGCAGGAACATATCCGCAAGGTAACTGCTATGTGTTTTCTTGGGTGGTCTGCATGGGGTGGCAAAGGAAAATGAGCTTTGTCCCTATCTGTTTTCTAAGACTTTTGTACACATCAGAATGCTCATGCAACAGCTTTGAAAGAGCACAGGTCAGTAGGAGTACTGCTTGCATGCCCTAATTCTTTATGATGGCAGGATCAAAACCGTCATCTGTTTTGTATTAATCTTTAGAGAATACAAGTGTCAGAATTTTAAATTTAGACAATGCAGGACCTTAGGTGCCTCTCAAATTAAGCCAGAGTACATTAATGTTTTTGGGGGGAGAAAAAGATGAAACAGACATTATCTCTTTATGTTATGAATGGGCATGCACTGATTGCATGTTTAGATTATGACTGAGGTCTTTGGGCTGCGTTTATGATACAGTAACTTACAGGGCATGTCTGCCTAACCTTGAAGTGATAATTTCTGCTGGTTCTACTTCCTGTTTAAAATTAACTTAAAAAAAAAAAAATGAACAACAAAATCCATGATGAGTACAATTTACAGTTTGTTAGCATTTTTGTGAATAAGTACTAAGTTTAGTCTTGGTTTAGACGTGGTACCAGTCTAAATCATATATATATACTTCCTCTGTGGCAGTAAAATCAAATTCAAGCATGCTTTTCCTTTTTATGAAGATCAGGGAAACTTCTAGTGAGAGAAGCTCTATGCCTTGGCTCTAAATATTTACAAAAATATCCATTAGCTGAGAATCTGGTCTCATATACCAGACTCTTTGCAGACACACATTCCTTTCTGTTGCGGTGCTAAACAGATTAAGTTCTAACAAAGGCTTCTCCTTCTGTTGTAAAACAGCTGCATGAAAAAATCTCTTCCAATTTGGGAAGGTTCTGGGATGGAGGGTACTCTCTTCACTCCTCATTTTCATTATACAATGTTTTTCAGCTGACTCTACAGTGACTTAAATTATATTTTTATCCTTAATAAGGCTGTCAGAAGCAAATTTTGACAACAGTGGTAAGCCTGATGTTCTGTTGTCCTTGTGGCAACATGACACATACCTTTCAACGAAAAATTGATGTATAGCTCATTACTGCTTTACTAGACTGACAATACAGTTCCTAGTGCTTTGCTCTCTCAGGTTATATTTTTGGAGACTGCAATTATTTCAGCATGATATCAAGTTTTTAAGTAGGGCTAAATCTCCCCCTGGGAAAACAAAGGATTGGAAGCCCAATGTTAATTATGTGGCCTTGATCAGGCAGATTTCTAAAATTTAATATTCACACTCAACAAGCTGTCTTGCAGTTCTCTCGTTCCCTGTCTCCCTGGCTGCAAGGCCAAAAAGTGCTTGCCTTTCCATCATCTTAGCTGTTTTTATATTTTCTATGACAACACAGTTCAGAAAAGAAAAGCAAATCAATCCTTTACTAAAGATACTGATTCCAAAGTTGGAACCATCATATGATCCCTTATTTGTGAAGAAAATTCAGAAAACTAAATTTCCAAGGCCTTGTGAATGTGTATGAATATGTGTGAATGTGTATTTAATATTTCTTTATGGATGAAAGTGTTCCCCTGTATACAGAGGAAAAGAAAAGTTATAAACTTTTTTTTTTCAACTTTGGAAAAATAGTAAGGGTAACTAAATGCAGAATTTATAGGTTTCTAGTCACACTTCCTTTGCACAGGCAGGTTATACTTACAGAATGATTTGGGATTTTCAATGGTGATGAGCCACGTCATGATATAGAGGGAAGAAATGCTGTATGTCCTTATGAAGCTACCGTATCAGCTGTGTGACTAGCAATATTCTATACAGAAGATCAAAGACATATGCAACTATCTGTTCACAATTTTTTTCTTTTTCTTTTTGGATTGTCAACAGTTTATGGGCTGGTTTGGCTGCATCAGAATGACTGGATAACCACTGCAGCCTGGCATTTGTACCAAGACAGGCATTTAGGAAACAAAATATTTGTAAGAGATGAGAATGAGTGACTTCTATTTAGATACAGTAATTTGTTTTGTTTTCCAAACCTTCCAGTTATGCACTCTCTTCCCAGAAAATATGTAATATTAACCTGTCACAAAGTATAGATTTTAAAGCTGTGGTAAAAGGAGTCATTTCTGATGGATATGGGGAGAGAAAAACATGAATTTTGGTGGTTAGCCCACAGCTATGTAGGAGATGTAAACAGGGCAAAAACAACAATAAAAGTTTGATTCCAAACACTCAGACCCAGTACAGATATGAAAACCAAACAGCTCATTGTAAACTTCTTGGCCATATATTACTCCTTTGTCCTTTTAAGTCATCTCAAATTTCTCAGAAGTCATCTGAAAAATTTAGAAATTAACATTTTTGTTGGTAATCCCCATAAACATTCCGAGTCAGAGAAATCCTCCGAAGGTCATAGGAAGTCAGTTTACCACCTTCTCCTCTTCCCACCAGTGATAATGAACTCTGTTAAAATTGTACAGCAGAGACCAACTGAAATGGTACAGAACAGCAATGCCAAAGTGGGAACTGCAGCTGGAGGGTGGCACAGTCCAAGTGGCTGTTTACAGGACACTTTCTGCAGCATTTGCAGAGCTGTAGTGAGCTGTGAGCTAAACCAGGCACAGGGGTGAAATCTAGGAAAAAAAACTCTGAAGGTTATGAATGTACGTGTACTTGCTGTGGTGCTTCTAAGAAACTCCCCTGAAACAGAAACTATTTTAGTTCTGGAAGGATTTGGCCTACAGTGAATTCTCAACTGAAATAACTAAATGCTGGAGCACACATGTGTTTATAGGTTTCTATTTATATATATATGTACATGTCCATAAATACAGATCTGTATGGACTGCACCTTAATGTCACATGAGTTTACTCTTCCCATCAGTGGTTATGTGAGACATTTTCCCAAATGCTGATTAATCTCATGAGTTAGCTGCTTTTCTTTTCCTTTCTCACTGCAAAAAGGCAATGGTTATTTACCTGAGATAGTGAGATAGAGAAATCTCTTGCAAGCTACAGTGTTTCCATCTGCTAAATGTCATCCTGAAGAGAAGTGCTGGTGTTTAGCTCCTACATGCTGATATTTCTCACTAACAATTCACATAATTCCACTTTAGGAACCTGTGTGTTAAAGGGCTTTTCTGAATGGCGTTACCAGAAACAGTACGTGAGTTGGTTTGTGAACATAACTTTTTTGGGGGTCAAAATATGCAACAGTGTAAAACATTTTTTAAAGGATAAATGAGACTTGAAAGGTCAGCTTTAAATTAATGGTGCTAAGAGTGCAGCACGGTGATTATGTCAAAACCAAAAACAGTTGGAGGGTTACAATAACCATGGATCAGGCCTGCTTTGTACATATTCAGCAGGAATCTGAGAACAGTTCAGTTTTCAGTTCTCCAAACAAGATTTGATTTTAGTATTTTATCCGCCTGTCTTGAAAAGCAGGAGTACTGAAACCATGCGTGACCCCTGTGAGTTATTACCATACCCATGTCCAGAATGGGTGTACAGCTCTTGGAGTTGCACAGAGGCAGACGTGACACTTAAAAGCCCTTCAGTTTCTCTGGGCTTAGTAATGTTTAACTTCATTGAATTTATTTATGCGTCATTGCAGCAATCTTTGTAAGGGCAATTCAGGTTAAGAGCTTACAGTTCAAAGGTGCAGGGTCTTGGATCACTCTGATAAGCAAAGCTGCACAGGTGAATCTTGTTGGTCACAACTTTCTCCACTCCCCCATCCTCTAAATATCTAATACACTTGGTGCCCCCCAGTGTCTTTAACAGTTATTGCTACTTCTTAAAGCTTGCTGCGGATAAAATTATTTTCATCCATATATTAACACAAAATTCATAGAATTTTGATTTGTGTTTTACAGAATAGCCCCTGTGTCTCCTTGATTTTATTTCTTTCAAATTCCTGAAAAGTCTGTTAACATAAAATAAAATAAAATAGTACAGCATCTGTAGTCTTCTTGTAAAAACTACTTGCAGTGAGACAAACCTTAAATTATCATTTTATTTGGTTATCACCAAGCAGATTTAGATTAAATACAGTTGGTGTTTACACTCACCTAAACAGTTGTGAAATTCTCAACATATTGAACAGAAATTTCTAATGGTCTTGATTTCCAAGACAGGGCATGTGCTGTGTGGAATTTTGCAGAGCTGTGTCAAAAACATAATTTGTCTGAGGCTATAGAAATGAGGGAAGGAGGAGATAGTAAAAGATTGTTACATCCTTTTTGCATATGGCATATATGTTTCCCACGCACTTATGCATACAAATATATGGATGTATATTCTAGTCAAATTTCATAGTTGTAAACCCATGCTATTTATGTTAGCAAAACATTCAAATGCCTTGGAAAGGACTGGGCGTTCTATTGTTCTTGCTTCTGACTCAAGGAGCACTCAGTCTAATTTTAGAGAGAGAGGAAAGATGGATGCAACAAACAGCAGAGAGGAAGTGGTAGCAGCAGTAAGACTGACTGGTTGCAAGGGGTATCAGCATCCCAGTCAGAGTGCCTTGAACCAGTGTTATTCCATTTAAGCAATGTTTTCTATTTTAAGAAATAAATTTTAGGAAGCTATGATTAAAATTGCAAAATGTGTTTTGTTAGTTGATTTTTTCCCCTCCTTTCTTCTGTAATTTCTTGTTTTGCCTTTTGACAAAAGTGCCTATGAGATGAAATATTCCGCATTGGCCCTATGTGATTTATGTTTACTTGCTGTCTTTACTTGAATTTGGTAAGAAAGTGAAGTGGAAAAGAAAGAAAAGTTGTTAGACCTGTTGTTTAATTTTTGCTTCTTTTTTGTTTATAGGAAAGCAGTGATACTTTTCTATGTAGACTGGCTACTGCACACACACAAAACAATTCTAATAGCAAGACTTCTTTTTTTTGGGTAGTGAGCATGAAATTGATGCTAGCCTGTTGAGGGGGGGAAGGCTGAATACAGTACAGCAGGTACCTGATGTGGATGTAGGATCCTTTGTTTAAAGTGCTGTTGTATTCATTTTCTGTTTGGGAGAAAGCAAAGTCTATGTAAATGTTTACAAACTGCACTGACTGATGTTAGAACTTCCCTGATGGTTGTTAGTATGCCTGATGGTATTTTTCCTATTTGTTTGATTTTGGAAGAGCATTGATCTTGGTACATTTTGGAATAATAGCTCTAGCTTGGTGTCCAGTGTAACTGCTGATCAGGCTGAAGTGTGCTGTCTGTTTCCTTTATTTTACTGCCACCAGTTTTCTCTTCAACAAGACCTGAGCATCCAGGCCTTAAGGAGTGACCAATTTATCTCCCTCACTGTCATTCTCATGTTAAATGAACTATTCTAAAAAGCCTGTCTGTTTCTGTCCATCTTGTTCTCCCCTGGAATTGTGGTCATTTTCTCTATATAAGTCTGTGCATCTTCCCCTTTCCTCTTTTCAGACTCTGCAGACAGTTTCAACCAAAACTGAGAATGGCAGAAAATGTAAAACAGAATTATTGCAAATATTTACTATTTATATGGCATCCTGAAAGTCATAAAATGGTGCTGAACTGTTTCATTAAGAAACAGACCTGTACTCCCTAAGATAAACTGAGCAACTGATATTTTTACAACTCACAGACAGTCATAAACGTGGTATAAGCTAACATAAACAGATGGCAGTGTGTGAATATTATCACCTATTAGGAGAGGGAAATGAGAAAAGAGATTAAGGATGGAAGCAATTTAGCAAATCATTTCTTCTAATGAATCAAATTTATACAATATAGACACTCTTTTTCTTCTCAGCATGTCAGGCTGTCGCACCAATTCGAACATTTAGTCCTTCAGGATGAAAGATTTGAGATCTGTGCTGAGGTTGTCTTGGGACTAGTCTGCTTTCGACTGAAGGTAAGGCACCTGAGACTTCCTATTTCTGACATGTTTTACAGCAACACGATCAGCTGCAGTAGAATACGATCTTTGTTGTTAATATAGTCAATTATTTCTTAAGGAAAGCAGGGAGAATTCATCTAGATCAAAGTGGATTAAAGAAAGAAGCCTTGGACATTTTTCTTAAAATTAAAATCAAATGCCTGCAAGAAATTCAAGCATAATAGAGTATGGAAATCTATAGTCAAGACAAACAAGTGGTCATAGTCTACTCAGCCATACAAAATAACTGTTGTATTCTGTGCTTGATGGACTTTGATTTAGATGGTTCTTTTAATATATTTCCCAATTATTTATATTTATTTATGATGTCTGTGTGTGTGTATTAGATGATTCTTTTCATATTAATTTCATATGTGTGTACATTTAACAAGCAATTTTGAATTTGTACAATGTCTTTTATGGATGAAGATAGATTAATAAAAGGGTTTCTCTTTCTGTTCTTTTCTTTAAAGAAAACATCAGACATCAAAGGGAGATCCACATCTTGTTTTAGATAAGGAACTTATTTAATAAAGAAGCTTGCAGCTAAAACCTCTGTAAAGGGCTGTGTTTTGACCTTGAATCTGAACACCAAACAATAATAAAAATGGCACTGGTGTTCTCTATCTCACATGTTTTTTTCATTTAGGTCTCCAAATGAGCTTTTGGCTTTTCTGAAAGCCCAGAAGCACATCTTGGCACCTTCTATGTAGTGTGATATTACTCCTTTTCAGAAATTCTTCTCTCAGTCACTCAGTTGCCCTAGTTACTTGAGGTTGTGGCAATTGTTTGATGGTTTTAACCTATCTGTAACGATAATGCAATGGTAAATTAATCTGTAATAGGAAAATGGTTTCATTTTAATTTTTTCAAGAAAAAAAACCAATCGGCAACTAGGTGATCAGACAGACTAATTAATGTGGGGTTGTTCTAATAAATTGAAATGTGAATCTATTTGCTTTCATAATGAGAACTTTTCAAAATTTTTGAGGAATAAGTTCTGTGGCACTTACTACTCAGTTACAAGATGCTGGCTGGAGTCTGCCCTCTGGCTTGGACAAGCAAACACCACTTTTGCAGATTCAGAGACAGCTGTCAGTGCTCTATGTTTAGTTTAAAGAAACAGTTGGTCCTGGTGAAACAGAGCTTAGCCACACAGGAATTGTCATTTTTGATCAGATCAGAGGTTCATCCACATCTGGTCTCCTTTCCTCCGTGCTCTAGAGGAAAAAAACAGGTACACAGGGAAAGACAATTGAACAAGGGAAGGTAAACACTGGATAGCTAGCTAATAAACTTTCAGGCAAGTTGTAGAACAAAGGCATGATTCTTCTGAAATCTAATGCTGAAAGAGCAGTGTTTTCACCACTTCTCTTCCCTGTACAAAAACAATAACCACAACAACAACCCAAACCCAAGCTATGTGGAATTTGAGTAAGACTGAGGGACAGGAAACTTGAACTGTTATGCTGAACAGCTGTAAAAGTAACAGCATTGTTTTTCCTTCCTTTGTTCTTGATGAATCTTCTTTTACTTTTTAGCGTTTAATGCCTTTCATGCTGGAGAGCAGATGCAGTTATAATCTCTGACTTTCATATTATAATTACTTCATGAAATGTCAGAGAAGGAATACAAGCATCATACCAAAGGGTTAATTTTTGGCCTTCTTGTCATGTCTGTATATGAATACAAGCCAAGCTAGTCATTTCTCCAAGGGAGTGAGAATACTGGCTTATTAAAACTGACAGACTCAATCAGAGCTGGCTTCTTGCTTTTCAAAGCACTGGGAGATGATTTGTCACTGCTAACTTCAATTTGACGTGACATCTGAGTGTCACAGCAGCCCCTGGGTGCAGCTGTGAGAGCAGAACAGAAGAAAGATAAAGAAACCTTTCTCTTTCTTCCTCTTATTCCTGCCAAGGACATTAACTTAACATCATATTACCACTTGCATTGCTTAGAAGTAAGTGCTGTGCATTTCATATTATAAGCAAGGATCACCATTGTAATGATGGATTACCTTCAATAAGAAATTGGGACATCACTGTCATCAGTGATTGACCCATGGCAGGTGGGGAGACACAGGGACATGTAAAACATTGATGCTGGACCGTCCCTTAGGTAGGAGCATTCATGACGCTCTGAGAAAAATTGTTTGAATATCTCCTAGAAACCTAATTCATGAATTTCAGACTCTCATCCAAATTCCCTAACAGCTCATGCTAAGTCAAAACAAGGTTTTGACTTGGGTTCAATTCCAACTGTAAAATGATCCAAAAGTATGGAAAGAATACATTTGTCCTTACTGCCAATGGGAAACCATGTCTCTCTTATGCTTTGTTTTCTTTTGGAAAAGGCCAAGAAGGCAAGTCACAATTGTGTAGATTTGAAATAACATTTTTTGTAATGGAGATATTTTCAAGAAGACCCATGGCTGCTACAGTGAAAAAAAAACACCACACTGTTTAGCAGGTTGCAGATGAATTTGTTCGTTTGTAGCTCCAGTACTGCAGTGGTCAGTAAGGGAACACTAGAACTCCTGGCATCTCTTGCAATTCCACATCACCAGCAGTGTAATGGAAAGAGCAAAGGCTGCACAATAGCTGAGATATTTCTCCAAAGAGTAGAATTACAGCATTAGAAATCAACATAGTATATCTTATATTATTATGGCAAGCTGACAGCAAACCTGAAGGCATCAGGCTGTTGAGATAAAAAAAAAATAGACATATGGGTTCCTTTAACTTAGGTAATTAAGACTGTCAGAGATATGCAGTCAGCACTTCAACCTCCATTGCTAAATCTGAACCAAAATCCCAAGACCCTGCTGTCATTGTTTTCATTTAAAACAATTTACTGCTGTTTTGGAAAATCCGATAACATCTTTTGCTTCATTCATAAATGCTGATGAACGTAACTAAGAAAACCATTAAATCAACATCATCCAAACCTGTAAAAGAATCAGTTCCCTTCTGTGCAGTCCTATTTCTTTTAGGACTTGGTATTGGAAGCATACAGCTGCTCTAAAGGAAATCCTCACAATCAGTAGTTGAATACAAGAAGGATTAAATACAACAGGAGATAAAATTCATTGCATGTAGAGTCCCTCTGACCTTCTTCAAGTTATTTAGCACCTATACCTTTGTGTCCCTGAGTTCAGAAGAATGGTCACTGTCAGTGGGAGGAGGGTTAGTTTACCCCATTTCTAAATTCAAGTAGAAAACACTGTGAAGGATTCTGTAAAGGACACTTCCTATAAAACCTTAAGCAAATACTTTTTTTAGGGTGTTTTCTAATAGGATGACCCAAATTTTGCTTCCTTGATTTTACTGCTAGGGATCTATTACCTTAATTATTATTTAACTAAGAACAAGATTTCCATCTTCATATTCCAAAGACTCTCTAAAGGCAGCCATGCTTAAGTGAAGACTGGAAGATTTGTTTTACAAATGTTGGTAGAGTTCATTGCAAAACTGTCTTGAATCTTTGTTTAATTAGATCTAAGAAAAGTGTAATGAAATGGATGCAATAATCAGTGATTTTTAGCGAAGCAACCTAGCTCATGACCTTAGGTCATGAAGAAGCAGCCAGCCACCACATATGCCCTAGAGTAGAGTGAACACAGCTTCTAAACCATCGTTGATCCATAAATCTCTTTGTGGCTGAAAAATGATCTCTAGAGACATCACATTTTTGTATAATTCTTTGATGGCAAAGCACACTTACAGATGAGAAAGTGGCTAGATGTTACTGGTGACACTTAGGCTTGGTTGCTTGGTGGGACTTACATATTCCAGATTTCTAAAATACATTACCTTATCTGTTGAATTACAATTGATTTCAGGGCTCAAATGAACTAAATAAGGCACTTCTTAAAAGCATAAATGAGGCCAAGAAGATTCACCTGGTCCCATGCCACCTGCGAGAAAAGTTTGTGCTACGCTTCGCTATTTGTTCCCGCACGGTGGAAAACACTCACGTCAAGTTTGCCTGGCAGCACATCTCACAGCTGGCGACCGAGCTCCTGAAAACATGGGAACAAAACCACCACCAGCAGTAACAGTGGTGAGGTAGCAGCAGGGAGGAGGTAATTAGCTGGCTTTCTCTGTGTTGCCAAGTTTAATTTTAGGGGCAGGTGGGAAAGTGAGTTATGAGGGGGGAAAAAAATCAAAAGCTGTTGCTACGTAGCCCAGCTGCAGTAGCAAAATCCTTGCCATCAAGTTGCGTTGTAACCTTAGTGATACATTCTCTGTACTGTATTCTCATGCGCTGTATTCTCATCTTGCCTGTTTCCGAAAGGGACATATCCATGGAGTCTCAAGCTGTCATTTCTTTCCTGTTTGTTATCAAGGACATTTATTGATCCCGGCAATGGAAACAGAGGGTTAGTATTCCCTCTGTTGCTGACATTAAGCCCCCAGCTCACAAAGTCCACTCCATAGAAGAAAATGTGAGTGTTATTACCAAATAATTTAACATGACTTCAGGAAAAAAACAAAACAAAACAAAAAACAAAAACAGGTTGTAGGAAGCTTCATAACCTGGTTATAATACTGTTTGGGTCCTATCTAAGCTGGCAAGCACAAGTATAATGAGCTGGATCCCTAGCATGTCATGACACGCTTGCTGCTGTATTTTTGTAAATGAAGTTAGAACTTCGAGACTCCTTTCACTATACATCCAAACTGGGGGAATAATACTTGCTGCCATTATGGCAGGTTCTATCTCCTTAAAACTTTGTTTTTCTGACAGTGACTTTGTCAAATCTCAGCACATAGTTTATGCTGCTTATTAATTTTCACTTCAGTCATCCATACTGATGCTCCTTCTTCAGAGTTCTGCCAAAATCCATGTGCTACCTGATGTTCTGTATTTTCAACTGAGTTATTATGAGCAGTAACTACTTGAAAATAATCTGTAACCTATGTTGTGTGAAATAAGAGTTGTGATATCTTTTTATGGCTGCCATTTCACTTATTTTGTTGTTTAATTAAAACAAATAAATAAATTCAAAATGAAATGTGTACCGAACAGCTTGGCATGCAGGCTGCTCCTGGCCACATTTTATCTCTGTGACATCCTGAGGGGATGGGAGCAGAGGGAGATGTTGGTCTCTGCTCCCTGCTCACCAATAGCAGGATGCACAGAAGAGCACAAAGCTGCACCAGTGGAGAGTCAGAGTGGATATGTGGAAAAATTTCTATACTGTGAGAGTGGTCAAATACTGGAACACACTTCCTGGAGAGGTGGTTGATGCCCCATGCTTGTCAGCGTTCAGTGGCATTTGCAAAATGTCCCTAGTAACATGCTTTAATTTTTGGTGAGACCCGAATTGATCAGACTGTTGGCCTACTACATGATCTCTAAAAGCCCCTTCCACCTGACCTATTCTAATTCCAGTACCCATGGAACTGCATTTCCCCATGGCCAGCATGATACAAAAATCTGAATTTCACAGTTCTATTTTTTTCTGAAATCTGGGAATGATTTGAAGCTGCAGTCAATGAAGGCCTTTGTAGTAATCAGTCTCCCATTGCCTCTTTTTTCCATGTGACAATTGCTTTGCAGAACATTAATGTGAAGTTATCTGAAAGAAAAAATAAATAAATAAATTCTGGGCTATGTAATCAACTCAAGAACAAAATTGTTAAAAATAATCTTTTGGAAAGAAGGACCTTTCTGCTGTTTCTGTTCTGTAGCTTTGCAACCTATTTGTAAGTGAAATGACTTTTGGTGGGGGAAACACTGTATTTATGAATAGTCAATATGTGAACCTTTATCTCTGCGCCTTGTGTTCAAAAGCTAATGGCAGTCTGTGCTGATTGATGCTGTTAAAAATAATTACAAAATCTAAGAAATGCACTTTAGTAGAATACCCACCTCAAAAGGAATGCAGTGCAGCTACTGCGGAAGGGAAAAAAGAAACTTTTCAGTAACCATGTGGATTCTGTAACAACAACAAAAAAATGAGTGGAAGGCTACTACAAATCACGGCAGATTATATTTTATTACTGATGGTGAAATACTGAAAAGATGTATTTGTGAAAGGTGTTGCTAATGTGTTTAGCATGAGAAGTAGTGGCCTTAAGTCGCCCAGGGAAGTGGTGGAGTCACCGTCCCTGGAGGTGTTCAGGAAAGGTATGGATGTGGGCATGGTGGGGTGGGCTGATGGTTGGACTAGGTGACCTTAGCGGTCTTTTCCAACCTTGATCGTCCCGTGGCTCTATGTGAAACCCTAACCCAGACTGGAATTGTTAAACGTCTCATTTCCTCTTGCCTCTACATGTCAGATTCTGCCTGTGTCGTCACTGTGCCCACGGCGGTGGGTGGTACGTATGTGACATCTGTGGAGACCGTGTAACCCAACCGGAAAAGTCGTCTGATGTTCGGTGTTTTTTGTGAGCCATACGGTTCCTCTAAAATCTCTGTGCAAAGCCTGTCAAACCGGCATGTCAGTTCTATGAGCGGCGCTAATAAACGAAAAGAAAACCACAGCCGTTGTCTGCCTCTGCTGTTAGCCGAACCCCTCCCATTTCGCCCACGCGTGATCCACTGTAAGGGGTACAGCCTCCTCTGTCACTCCAACTTTCGCCATCAGGGACTTTCAGCTCGTCCTCTGAACAAACTGGGCATCCAAAAGCCCCTGTGGGCCACATCAATTCCAGCGCTGCAGCCAATAGGGAGCGGGACAGCCCCCGCGCCCTCCTCCCAACCGCGCTGAGCCCGAGCGCATGACGTCAGCGCAACGTACCTTCCCCTTTCCCCTCCTTCCGATTGGTTGCGTCCGCCAGAGCGCTGCTATCCGACTGGTAGGGCTGGAGGACGGGGGCGGGGCCTGAGGCAGAGCGCGCGCGCGGATGTGGAGTGGCGGCTGTCGGCGGCCGCGGGCGGTGGGTGCGCGCGGGGCGGGTGGGTGCGCTCCTTCACTTTGGGGGTGCGGGGCACGGCGCAGCTGGTTTCGGGGCGGCCCTTCGGCCGGACGTGGCTTCCTGGGGCGCTGAGGGACTATCCCTGCCCTGACCTGCGAGCGGGACGGGGCCCTGAGCCTGCTCGGAACTGTACATCCCCAGCGCTCCTTGGCAGCCTTGTATCTGTGCATTCATCTGCATTCACACGCTGCTTCTAGCAGTGTGAACCCGTGGTTCAATCTGTGGCTGGTTAAAGAGCGCAGAGGCTTGTATTCCGTCTGCTGGGTGAGATAATATACAGGCCTCCACGGTTTTTGTTCGTTTTGTTTTTTGTTCTCATTGGGAAAACCCAGTACACATTCCTAACAGAAGTTAGGATTTCATGTATATCAGCCATGTGGAGGAAGTCCTTTACGGGCAGAACAGAAGATGAGAAGTGCTGATCAGAATTGTGTTAGAAAAGTTCTGTAAACCCTGCAGAAGCAGCAGTAGACTTGTCTAAGCTTTGCTTGTGCCAAGGGCCATCTTTGTTATTTCTTAAACTGAAAAGAAGTGGAAGGAATTTAAATTCTAAAATTCAAAACTGAAAGGTGAATGTTGTTCTAAGCAGTCGTGGCCTTTGTTTCTTAAAAAAAAAAAAAAAAAAAGTTTTAGTATGTTCTAAACAGAATAAGTAGTTATGAATATGTCCTACAAACTTGTAAGTATTTATTTCATTTGAAAGCTTACTGAAATTCAAGTCTGTTCAGTGCACTTTTACCTCCCCTCACAGTTTGCATGTAGTTTTATTCAATAACTTTGTTGTTTCATTTTTATTACCGTCACTGTAATAAATGTCATCTTTTTAACACTGACCTGTACTCAGGTCTCTTCTGCACTGTCTTGTCAAAATAGGAGCAAAAGCACTGCTGATTTCATTTAACAAGGTCAGTTTTTGTTTGGCCATCTGTTAGCATTCTTTGCAGTCTGCTTACTTCCCCAGGAGGCTGCAGGTTAGAAGCAAACTCTTACTCTCTGTTTTCTTCTTTTTTTTTTTTTTCTTCTTTTATTCTTTGAACAAGGAAGAAAAAGAGCACCTCGGTGTAAGTGGCTTTTTCCACACAGCTGCTTCCTTGTTGAAAAATGTCCAGTCTGTCTCAGTGACTTACAAGTTCTGCTGCACTATTTCTCTCAATTAAGGTGATGTGTGTTTTCATTTATTTGCAATTAGAAAAGGGAGAAGCAGCCAAGTAAGCAGCCATGAAACATTTTTTCGTTAACAACAGGTATCTTTATGTATGTTCCAGAGTCAGCAATGGAGGCCCCATCGCATGGCACTGTGCACCTGAGTGACTGGCAGAAAAGTTACTTTGCTATTGCCTCTGGCACCTGCACACCCGGACAGAAGGCTGATGAGTACCGTGCCAAAATTCTGCGTGTTCAGTATGCATGGGCAAACTCTGAGATCTCTCAGGTCTGCGCTGCCAACCTATTTAAAAAATACGCAGAGAAATACTCTGCAATTATTGACTCTGACAACATAGAGACTGGCTTGAATAACTACGCTGAAAACATTTTGACTTTGGCAAAGTGTCAGCAAAATGACAGTGACAAGTGGCAATCTGCCTTGACAACAGAGAATGTGTTTGAATTGAAGTGTGTGCGAGAGAGGATGCAGGCTGGCAAAAATGTCCAGAGCTCTCAGATGGCACCAGCAGATGCCCTTGTACTAGCTGATAAAGGGGTCAATGCCTCCGCTGCCTCAGGCCTTCCTAGGCTCGGTGCTTTCAGCAGCACCGGTGAGAGTGAACACTGTGCTGGCTCATCAAAATGTACAGGTCGGGGCCCACATCTCCTTGAGCATCCCTTGTCTTCAAAGTCTCTCCAAAGCGATGTGCCTCCTGTGGCCAAAACTTCAGATATACTTCCTGCATCTTCTGCCTCCTCAAGCGAACTGATTCATATGGGGTTCCAGGCAGCACCGCTGTTTGGCAATAAAGACGTGACAGATGGTGCTTCTCTGAAAATTCCAGGTAACTGTAGTGATGGACAAAACGTGTCTCTTCCCGGTCAGTCGTCTGTACAAGCATGGTCCGGGAAGAGAAAAGCGTTTTATGGTCTGTCTGATAAGGGCAGCACTGCTGCTTCTAGCCTCGCTCCATGCCAGGCTTCCCATACCACGGAAGCTAACAGTTTCTCAGGGAATAGAAATGGAAGTGAAGAGAGCAGTGTGCCTGGTTTTAGGACTGCAAAAGAACAGCTGTGGGTGGATCAGCAAAAGAAACCTCAAAGCCTACAACAGCGTGCGCTGCTCTCGTCGTACGGAGGCGTAAAAAAGTCACTGGGTGCCAGCAGATCTCGAGGTCCATTTAGCAAGTTTGTTCCTCCAGTCCCAAAACAGGATGGAAATGAATCCGGAGGAGTGCAGTGCAAACCTCATGGCAGAGGACCAACAGATCCATTACTTCCTGTGGATGAACGACTGAAAAGTATAGAACCAAAAATGGTGGAACTCATTATGCATGAGATCATGGACCACGGGCCTCCTGTGAACTGGGATGACATTGCTGGAGTTGAATTTGCTAAAGCTACAATAAAAGAAATTGTAGTCTGGCCTATGCTGAGGCCGGACATCTTTACTGGGTTACGTGGCCCTCCTAAAGGAATTCTTCTCTTTGGCCCCCCTGGAACTGGCAAGACTCTAATAGGCAAGTGCATTGCTTGCCAGTCTGGTGCTACTTTTTTTAGCATCAGTGCCTCTTCTCTGACTTCCAAATGGGTAGGTGAGGGGGAAAAGATGGTCCGTGCTCTGTTCGCTGTGGCACGATGTCAGCAGCCAGCTGTGATTTTCATTGACGAAATTGATTCTCTGTTGTCTCAGCGTGGGGATGGGGAGCATGAGTCTTCAAGAAGAATAAAAACTGAATTTCTGGTCCAGTTAGATGGGGCAACAACCTCCTCTGAAGACCGTATTCTGGTGGTCGGTGCAACGAATCGACCCCAAGAAATCGATGAGGCTGCCCGAAGGAGGCTAGTGAAGAGACTGTACATTCCTCTCCCAGAAGCTTCCGCTAGGAAGCAGATTGTTACCCGTCTGATGTCAAAGGAGCACAGCTGTCTCAGCGAAGAGGAAATTGAGCTTATAGTTAAGCAATCAGATGGGTTTTCTGGGGCAGACATGACACAGCTCTGTCGTGAAGCTTCTCTGGGCCCTATCCGCAGCCTTCAGTCCCTAGATATCACAACCATCATGCCAGAGCAAGTACGACCCATTGCTTTTGTTGACTTTGAGAGTGCCCTCAGAACCGTGCGGCCTAGCGTGTCCTCGAAGGACCTCGAGCTGTATGAAACCTGGAACCGGACATTTGGCTGTGGCAGATGAGTGCTTCCTAACTTGTGCAGGAGCAGTCCTTTAGCACTGTTAGTTATGTATTAAACCCATGATCATTTAGTGTATCTATGCTGCTTTTTGTTTTCATCTGTCTTTGTAATAAACATTCTAAACTTATGCAGCCAGATGCCCAGGTGCTTGCCTTGAGGTGTAGCTACCTGAAAAAACTGAGGAATTACAGAGAGCTGCTGTGAAGGATGGATGGATGAGTTTCACTGATGTTAAGGGGGAGGTGACAAAAATTTCTCCATAATTGGAGAGAATATTGGGGCTATATGGGGGTGCAATCTTGCATAACCAGCTGTGCTTTTTCTGTAATACAAGGTGACCGAAGTAATGATATCAGAACTACATAATTTGGTTAGGGGTGTAGCAAAGCTGGAGCTGATGGGGAAAGTAATTGGGGGCACACTGAGTTGGAAGGAGACAGGAACACAGGAAGGAAAGAGTCATGGTGGATGAAAGGAGAAACTTGTGTGGGAAATTAGAAGGGGGAAGGAAAGAGGATGGTGTCAAGTAAATAGTAGTGTTGCCTGAGTCCTGCTCACATCACTGTAGTCTATTCCCAGCTTGTAATTAAACGCTCTTTCTGATTGCCTTTCCATTTGACCTTGTCTTCTGTTCTGTGTCTGTGTGCATGCCATGCCTTATCAGGAGGGCACCAACAACTGTAGGGTCACAGGGGGCTGTAGACTTCAAGGGCCAGCCATGGAGTTGCCGTTGTATGTGGGTGTGTGGTGTGATGGTGCTTGTGTCTGTGCAAACTTCACTGAAAGAAATCACTAGCCATCTTCAGGTTGGACTATCTGGCAAGCAGGAGGAAAGTAGGATCTGGGATGAGCCAAAGTACGGCCTATTGGCAGGGAAGAGGGGGCTCAGGGTGTTGCTGGTGAGTTTCAGTCCTGTTCACCTGGAGTCAAGGGAAGAAATAGGGCTGTCTGTAGCACTGAGCTTTTGCTAATAGATGGGAAGAAATGCTGTGTCCCGTAAGTATGATTTGTGTTAGGGACATGAACTTAATTTTTGAAGTAGTGGAAATAGAAGGATCAAGTTATAAAAATAAGCAAGTTGTGTCACTTTAGCATTGGGGAGCTATAAACGTGCTTTAGGCAATATGACCTCTCTCCAAACATCCTAAACCCTAATGAAAAATATGTTCTTCAAAACTTGAATGAAAAACCAAGGGAATTTTAAGTTTAGTACTACTCAGGAGTTGTTCAAGGGTAATAAACTGCATCTTCTTAAGTAATTGCCATATTCATGCTGAAAACTAAGCTGGTGTGCTCTGCGAGCATATCTTTCACGTATGTATCTTAATTTTCTTTTTTTAATAGAAACAGGGCTCCACTGAAAGGACCAGAATGCACATGACAGTACGCAGCGAAGTGCCTCCTAAGATGGCAAGGACTGGGAAAGAAATACTGTGCTGCTGCATTTACTTTCTGCAGCATAGAGGTCGTGAAAGAAAAGGTGGAGCCATACACCAGATAGCAGCATTTGTCCCGCAGCTGCTTGACACTATTCAATACTCTGCAGTCTTGATATGGCATGAAGTTCATATAGAAGTAGAAGAAAGGAAACTTCTTTTTCCTTTTCTTTGTACTATGGCACTCTCTTCAGCCACCTAGCAATATTCCGGCTTTGCTGTAGGATTCAAGTCAGCAGGACTTCCACTATTAGCCCACTATGTATTTCATAACCCACTATAGCAGTGCCACCAAAATTTGATTCCCTTGCAACATAATTTCACAGAAATATAGAAGATTGCACTGAAGTAGGGCATGATTGCAATTTAAGGGAAATGGTGCAGATAAATCTGCTTTAATGGACCTGTTTAGTGTATGCAGAAACTTATGCACTTCATTATTTATTCTTTTTGGCTGGCTGAACTTAGAAATGCAGGACTCTCCTTTGGTTTTGTGGTTCAGTAACATTTGGTGCACAATCTCTTAGTTTCTCTTAAATAAAGGTAAATAATTTCAGTCCTGGAAAAGTGAGCTCTTATTAATAAGTGTGATCCACACTCCTTTCACTCTCTCAGTGCATCTTGTATTTGAGTTAGCTAAATTGTCTTGGAGCATTTTGAAATCCGTAGTTGAATTTTCATTTATAGGAAACTGTGCCAACATGAGGAGGAAGAAGCTGATGAAGCAGTGATGATTGGCATTTACTAAGGGCGCGTGGATGAAAAACAGGCTGGCCTCTAAGAGTATTGGTAAGTTGGTCCAATTGAAATAGTGCAATTTCTGTTTTTCTATTAGATATTACAAAATTGCCACTCTTAAATTACCATGTAATTGGGAAAAAGACACAAAACAAACATCAGCCACAGAAGCACTGAATGAGCAAGCAAAATAAAAATGCTTTCTATTAAAGTTATAGTTTTGTTGGAAATAGCAGGCCGGTCACTGTGAGCTCTTGTGTTTAATAAGCAGATGCTGAGATCTACAGATACACAAACATTCCTTGCATTTGTATTCAAGCTCATTAGTACACTTTCCTTTTAAATGTCAATGAAAGCTCAGGTTTGGGACACTTCTGAAAGAAGTCTGAGGAGCAGGTCTTTTAACCAAATAGATATCTGTGGGTGTTAGCCTTGACTAACAGCCAGATGACCACCCAGCTGCTTGCTTGTTCCCTTGCCTCTGTGGGATAGGGCAAAAACTTTGCATTCACTTCACTGTTTCTCACTCTTTTCATTTCCTCCTCCTCTCTTTTTGGCCTGTTTCCCTCTGTCCCTTAAATATGTTTTCCCAGAATCACCATACTTGTGGCTGATATGCTCAGCTGTGTTCTATAGTGGGTTCATTGTGATGATGACTGGAACCAGCTGTATCTGGCACTGTGCAACCCCTGACCTCTTCACATGGGAAGCCAGCCCTATGGCCCCTCCTACTACCAAGACATTGACACCTACAGCCTATATAGATTCCTTCAGGAGCACAATTCATGTAATTACAGTGCTTAGTGAAGATGCTGACATAAAATTTGCAAGGTGTAGATTTCTTGACTTTACATGTTAATGTTTTATTACCATTCTTTATCTTAACTGCAGCAAAACAGTCATGTACAGTGCTGTAGCTATAAACTAAGGTTGTACTAATTAATAGGACAAAAACAGGTAGTACTGATTAGGTCAGAAAGTTCATATGAAGAGTCAAAATTGCATTATTATACAGTTCTGAGTCTGGAAAGTACTCTTAAGAGATCGTAAAATTCTGATTTTGCATAGAGTTTATGTGAATTAGTTTTTCCTGGAGCACATCTTGCCCAGATTGTACTTAAAAATGACTTCCCTTATTCAGTAAGTATAGAACTATTTACCTCTCCTTGGACTTAAGCCATCTTTACTTTGAATGCATGTGATCATGTGATGATTCTTAGGACCCACTCTCTGTACAGCATTTGCTGCTATGCAAATGCAGTTTGATAAACACTTAATGTTAATTATTGGTGAAACAATTTTCTTGTGTTGATTCTTCTTTAGCAAGATTGAAGGAAGGCAAGATTCTTACCTAATGCCTCATCTCCATTATTGTAATGTAAACTTTTTCTACCTTATCCTATTCCTATGACTCATTGACATGGGGAAAGCTTTACTCATCACTTTCATAGCCACTAATGTTGAGATCTGCTGTCACTTGACTTTACTATTCTATCTAGATCACACACATCTTTTACATCTTATTAAGATGTTATTTATGTTAGAATTCTGATTACTTCTCCGGGTTCATCTCTCTCCTAAGCTGAGTTAGCCCAGCCAGTAGAGTGATCATCAGTGACAAGCGTTGGAAGTACGAGTGGAGTGGAAGGACTGAACGTGGGTGATAGGTGAAGTATTCATTGGAGTATAATACTTTTTTTTCACTTCACATTATAGGTCACCTTGTTCAGAAGTTGTTGTGTTTTCCCATCTTTCCCAGCTTGCTGTCAGCAACAGAGTTACACAGTGGCACCTTTCTTTTCAGTCACTGAAGTCGTTAAGGTAAACATTGGCACTGATGCAGGAAGTACCTGTGTGAAATCTTTGATGATTTTCCAGTTCAGCTATAGCTGCACTTCGAAAATGGTTTTACAATTAACTGTGCTCCGGTATTGCAATAGTTTAATAATTTATATTGTAAGAGTTGTTAAAGTCTCACAGAAGGTAAATCCCACATTGCCTGTACAAGGTTATTATTTTCTCAAGGAGGAAGTTGCAGCAGCAAGCAAAAGGCAGTGTTTTACAGAAGACAAGGTTTGAGGAAAGTGAATATCAGCTGCAGGAATGCTGAAGAGAGAATGAATATTCTTTTTGGCTGATGTGAGGGTTGATGCAGTACTTCCTTACAGTAGGTTACTGTGGGAAAAAGGAACAATTGCCATTTCTCCATCTGGGCACGACTGGAGACATTAGCTGGATGGGAGTCACTCCATCCTGACTAGGAGTGAGTAAGAGATACATGTGGCCTTAAATTCTCTACAACAGCATAAGCCTAGACCTAGAGCGCAGCTTTATTTCATGTAAATTGGCTTGTAGACCTCATGGTTAGTGTGGCATCTTTTATTTGTACCTGTTTTGGCTAATGACTGCTTGTGTTTGCACATCTGATGTCGATGACATTTCTTACAAGAGTTTTTACACGGCAGCTTCTGCTAACATACTTAATACCCTGCAGAAGAACTTTGGCCTTCATTATTATGTCAGCTGTGGATTTTTTTTTTCTAATATAAAAATAAGAGATGTGAGACTGACAAAAGGAGTCTGAATGCTCTCAGTATATTACATTTCTTGCATAGCAAGTATGTACAAGATACAGTGATTCAAGTTAGATGAAATTATTGCCTTTCCATTCCTCAGCTGCAACAGTTTGCAACCTACAGTCATGTTGTATGTAGTAACAAGTAGTTGCCGTCTGTAGAGCGTTGGGTTTTGAACTGTGGTAGCTGACAGATTCCATTTGTGTTTAGCAATTTGTGTTTAGTTAGATGGAAACATCCAATTTCTGTTTAGCCATTGTGCCATAAAAAGTTGCTGCTCTCAGCTCTCCTGCTAAACCCAGCAGGGATGGATGACAAATTAGAAGTACTGGCATGGCTTGCCCCACACCCAGGATGGTTCTAAATCTCTTGTAGTGAAGAATATAGCCTACATTCTGGAGATATATTTTCTTTTCAGCAAGGGTGCACATTCCAGAAGATGGTTTCTGCAAGCTGCTCCGGATATCGTAACTTGACATCTAACTAGAAAAATGGGAGACAACTTAAAAGGAGTCAACAAAGAAAGTAGAAAAGTGTTGTGGGAAAACTGATAAAGATATAAATAAATGTGCATTTTGAAGTTGTTTGGGCAATGCTGATATCTCTTTGGTATCAGTTGATGGCTAAGCATTGTAAAAAGTGTACATTTGGCATTTATGGTGAAAGGCCATAAAAAATATAAAACCTGTATTTTCAAGGAAGTCACCAAAACTCTGTGCTGCTATACCTATAACTACAGAGAAGGAGAGGGTAGAAAATGTGCTTGTAGTGAAAAGGGAAGAATAATAGGAAATTTGTTCTACATTCTGTGTTTAATCTTATTTTCTGAACATGCTGTAGTGATTTTTTTTTCAACCACTTTAATGATAAATTGCTTAGTGTGGTGCCTTACTATCATATGACAATCTTAGAGTTGACTCAATTAAAATGTTGTAGTATCCGAAGTTTTGCACCAAAGCAATGCAAGAGCTCAAGATCAGTTTTTCAGAAACTGTTGATGTTATCCACTAGAAGTGTATGTAATGCTGTATCTGTAAATGTCACAGAGCTTGCAAGCATTAGGTTACTTAGGTTTCATTCCAGTCAACTTTTTCTCTTGTGCTTTTGAAAGCAGTTATGACAGTACAGCTCCCTGTTAGTTAGGAGTGATCTGTACTGTCCTCTAGTCATGCTGGAGTAGTGGTAAGTTATAGGTACCAGCAAAAGTAACCTGTTATTTGTGGAATATTTTCCCTCCATGTTGTGAGGAAAATACATCTGTAATATTTTTTTTTCCCCTTATAATGGGGAGAGGACTGCTGTTGTCTTAGTTATACTGAGGGATGTCACCATTGCCAGTAGGTCAATCCTAGTATGGTTGATATATCTGATGCAGGTAACAACAGTACTCATGCTCTCTGCACAAACTGAGAATGTCTTTCCCACAGCACTGCCAGCAGGAAGAGTTGTACTATGGGAAAAGGAAACCAGATTAACTCAAATGGTTTTGCTATTCAGAATAAAGCAGCTGAATGTCTAAAATGGGCAATAAAAAATAAAATAATTAAATATAATTCGTTAAGTCCTTACTCTTGGAGAGTGGTGGACATGGTAACAGACAGCCTTACTGGTGGCCCCATGTGAGACAGCCACTCTTGAGGTGCACTTATGTACCTGGACTAAAGGTTACAAAGCCTTGAGAAGTCAAGTTGTATTGGATCTATTTCACCTGCTCCAGAAATCATACAGGTTTCCCCAAAGCATTAATGGTTTTACCACAAAATTATTGTCTGCATTTTTCATTCCTTTACCCACCTACTGCAGTTGGTTGGTTGTGCTGAGAGGAGAAAGAGAGGAAGGAATATGTAACTGCTTAGAAAGCACACTCCACGGGAGAAGGTGAATATTTAATGCTGAGACATGCATTTAGGACAAACGACATAACTAAAAGAAGCCTTGCTCAGTGTATCCTATATAAGGTTTAGAACGTTATGGAGAAAAACTTAGCCACAATTAATCCACTGAATTTCTGGTAACTTAAGTCTCTGTAAGGGAAAGTAATGCACCTGCGGCATTGACGTGATGATTTTATAGCCTGCCACCAGATGGAGATCTTTTCCCAAAGTCCACGCCGTTTCTCAAGGAGAGCCCAAGAGGAGTCAAAGTTATTCCCTTCTTTTGTCACTTAAAATCATGTAGTATGAATGACTGCTACTGTTATTTAATTTAGGATAACTGATGATTCGCTCGGTGGACTTTGATTTTTAAAGTGTATTTCTTTATTTGTTATTTTATTTATTATTATTTTTTTTTTTTGTGAGGGGAGTTGTGAAAATCAGCATGGCATCCCTAGAACTACCTGTTAGTAGGCAGGTTATTTCAAAATTAATTCTAACTTCTGTCTCACGCCGCAGTATTAAACTGCAGTTGCGCAAAGAAGTGAAATCCTGATATAATTCATCTGTGTGGGAGCTCATCCTCGCTCTTAGGACTTTAATAGCAGGAAAAAAAATGAGTGGGTATGTGTGGTCTAGAGATCATGAAATGAATGCATTGAAGTTTAGGTAAGTAGCAGGGAGCTGAATCCAATTAATTCAACACTCAATTCATCTGAGGTTTCATTAACGGCAAAGTAGCATTTGTTGTTCTCTTCATGTTGTCTCACCAGTAAAAATCATTAGTGCAATCATAATAGGCTTGAACTTCTGGCACCACTGCTGCAGCAGCAGTACAGAGGCCTCCTCTTGACCCACTTGACAGAAATCCCAGAGGGGTCAGCTCCTATGTGTTGGGTAATTAGTTAGCTTGCTGGATGACCCCTCCAATAAAGTTTGATTGAGCTGTCTTGGCAGGGTAAGGCTTGTCTGTTTGTGGTTCGTATTGTAGATAGTTTTTATGACTAAAGAAACCACTGCAGTGACTGTGAATGTTGGATTTGGGCAGAATTCTCAGGAGCTGCTGAAAACATCAGCCCCTTGGCATGTTTGAAGGAAAACATGCCGATGCAATCCAAAATCAGTAACCAGAAAAAGATATTTAAATACATATATATATATAGGAAATATATTTAAATATGGGTGGCTAATACTGCTTTATCTTCCCAAGTCCTGCAGTTTCTCACTTCCCTGCTTTGTGGGTCAGATGCTTTACAGCCAATTTACATCGATTCCTGGCACTGTTTTTAAAGGAAGCAAGGGAGGAACAGTGAGAAGTCTCACTTTCTGCCAACAACAGGAAGTGTACACGCTTTGAGTCAGACAGCTTGTTTCAGCGATGCCTTTTGTTGAACCAACAAATTGCTGGACGGCATATTTGATCTCAAGTGTACTGCTGCTGCTTGGCAAATCCCTGGAAATGCAAGAGCACAGAGCAGCAGCACTGATGGGCAAGCAGAAGGCACTGTGCCACTGCAATCCTCCTTTTTCATAAACAGTATGCACTTCACAGACCAGTTGTCTGAGGGAAGGGAGGAAACGGTGATAACACCTCTCTCAAGAGCTTTCCTGTGGCTCTGAATGTGCAGCTACTGAAATCTTGCTAGGGATGGGCACTGGAGTAGAATGAAGTCTTTCGTTAGCGTTTCTGGTGATGCTGGTATGCCACATGATGTAGCTTTCCTGCATCTCAGATGGGGAGAGTTACACTCTTGGATCATCTATTCATTTTTTCTGCCTTAAGTGGGCTAACGAGCTCTATAAGGCCTTGAAATTTGTTCTGCATTTTTTTCAAGATTTCAGTTTGAAGTCATAATTTTCCTGATACGTAGTTAAAATTGAAACTAAAACAAGGCTAGCTTTTAGTAATTTACTGTCCCCTAGATATCTTTATATTAATTGACCATTGCATCTGCTCTGCTAACTAAATCCTGTGTATTTGTTTCTCCTAGGTATATGTTTTGTAGCTACATGCCAGCAAACGTGCCAAGGTGTGCCGTAGAGGTGAGCACGTCCCTGGTGAGGAAACATAACTGAGGCTGAGGATCAGGGTTGTGGCACAATATGCTTTGCTCCCACATCAGCCTGTGCACTTGTTGCAGCTCTGACACTGGAGGAACAGATCAGCCTCAGCAGGGCACATCCCAGGCTGAACGCAGAGGGCGTGTGTAAGCAGTGGTAGGATTCCAAATGCAGTGCTGTCAGGAAGTGCTCGTGATGGGAGAGGTTAGAGAGTGAGACTGTGTTAGAGTCCCTGTGAAAAGGCCCTTATTCTGCTTATCCGGAGTAAAAACTCCAAAGTTGCCCTCAGCAGTGAAAAATACGAGTTGTGCAGCTTCCTGTGGTGTGATGTTAAGCAGCAAAGAGACACAGCCCTCCACTCCTGTACACCTTTTGAAGAGCTTCTCTTCAAAGCTGCTAGCTGGCGTGATCCTGCCTGCTGTCATGGCACCGACAGCTTTAGCTTCTTACAGATTAGTGCAACGTGTGTATTGAGTTCAGAGAAAAACCTAGGTACTGATGTGATATTCCCAATTATGTAAATGGGCAGAGGCTTAGTAGAAAAGGCACACGGCACAGTAGCATGTGGAAAGGATGACTTTTTGACTCAAATATTCATCTAATTGCAAAGGAAATTGGGCAAGCAGTTCACTTAGAAGAAGCAGAACCAAAAGGAAAGCTCTTAGCTTTCCCCTTTGCACATACTGTTTCTCCAGAGAAGCTGTGGTGATCCTGCAAAATTTGACAAAGAGGGTGTAACAAGTCCTTCCCTATTTTCTGGAAATCCCACCCTCTTTCCACAGCTTATCTCAAGTTTCTATTTTGCACGTTGGTGTTTGTGCAGTTTCCAGTGAGCCTTCTGTTTTCTGTTATAAATCAACCTACTAACTAAATCCATCACATCCTTCCTTTTCTTTGGAGCACAATGTTTTCACTGTTGCTTTTTGTTTGTTTGTTGCTTTACTTTCCCTGAGGTAGCTGGGAAGCTAAATAGAGCGGTTTGGGGATTTTTCTTTTTCTTTCCAGCTCAGAAAAGCATCTCAATTGGCTGATGGCTACAAAACAGTTTTTGTATGCTTTTATATATGATACATCTTCAGTAAAGCTCGTGATTTTTCTTAAGGAAAAAAAATAAATCAGACATATCTCTTTTCCAGTATCATTTTCTCTTTTACCTGTGCTTCGTTTCGAGACATTTGCAAAGCAAATGTTGTCTAACTGCAACAACTGATCATGGAAAAGATTATGTATCTTTGCAAGTTAGCCCAAAATGTTCTGTAAATTTAAGTAGTGTAAGATCTCTCAGTGAAGGAAGGTAAACTAGCAAGTGTTGGTTAAATGTATATAAATTATTAACCGTTTTGAATTAGATACTTATAGTGTGCACACACGAACACGCTTTGATATAATTTAAAGCCTGACATGAGTTTCTAGATTTCAATCGTTTTTGCAGTTCTAAAAGTTTAATGCCAGGGCCTGCAAATATGGACTCTTGAGTTTATGAGCCACTGAAGAGGAAGACTAGCTTGTGGTTAGTGGATAAGCAAGTGGTGGAAGACCTGACTGCCAATCCTGATTTTGTCACTAACTCATTACATGATCTTGCGTAAGGAATTCAGGCTTTGCCACAGTTTCCCTTTCAGGAAAGGGGGAAGGATTTAATAGTTTCACAGTAATGGTTCCTTTTATCAACTTTTCTGGAAACTATGGAGTAAGTTTAAAGATAATAGGATGAAATGCTATTCCTATTTTGTTCTGCATCATTAAAGAGAGTTCCATTTATTGTAATCATCCCCCTCTTTTCATCCCCGGTCAAGAGAGCTAAATATCTCCCATATTTGAAATAAAAATTTATATTCTCCAGAACTGTCTCTCCAGAGACTGTGATATTAAGAAATATCAATAGCAAATATTTTAATGTTGGTGACAAACTGAAAAGGATTGTTAAGAAAGATTTACACTATGTGACTCTGCTTTGTCAGGTATTGCAGAAAAAAGGAAGAATGAATGTATAGCAAGAACACCTGCACTGGCCGTGTGGATTATTATTTATTTATTATTTATCTTTGGCAGTGGGAGGGTGGGAAGTTGCTAATATCCAATCAAAGGGCAGTTTTAGTTCACAAATTGATTTTACATTTAAAAATAATCGAGGCCAGAGGCAACTCTTTTGTAATATAAGAGACAGGCAAATATTAAGAATATTAAGAGTCAGTTCTTTTTCCTGAAATGCACTGGTTTTGGCCTTTCTTAATTCTGTGGTAATAACCCTTATGGTAGAAAGTAATTTCTTTCTTCATCGCTGCTGAACTCGATGTGTTAATTTTTCCATCCAATCTTCTATCACCCTTCATTTCCCTTCTGGTCTTCCTATCACTTCTAGTACATTTGCCCCTACCTTCAAAGGCCAAATTATGATTCAGCCATCAAGAGCTGTTTTACAAACTCAAACAGATGCCTGTAGTCTCTCTTTTCTGATATGGGCTCTGGAATTTCACTGAAAGTCTATAGTTTTAGATTTCTTAATCTACTAATAAGCATGTTTCATTGTCATATCCTAATACTGCGCTAACATTTCTACTTTCTGCTGATTTCTACTCTCTCTGCAGGTCAGGATCTAATCTTTGATAAAAGGTCGATTACATGCAGTATACTTAGGACTTTGGGAGAAGCAGAATACGGTAGATGTGTGAACTGTAGGGTGTTTTAGTAGTGAATTCTTCATCAGCTTGATTATTTTCCAGTACTCAGGTTTTCTTGGGTTACTTCAGTAGAATTCTCCTGACAGGTGCTATCATAACATCAGAGGTTTAAAAACTGTTTTGTCTCCCAGGCACTTATATTTAAAATGGTAAGGCAGATGTTTCCAAAGCAGAAGTAATCATTCTAATCTGTACTAATATTTAATGAGTCTAAAAAAAAAAAAAAAACACCCTACAAA
>VXAB01001725.1:41806-122364 GCA_013399175.1 Odontophorus gujanensis
AAAAAAAAAAAAAAGAAGTCTGTAAATGCAATGTTTCTATTGGAAAATGCAGTGCCTGGGGAAGGCCTGGAAAGTGGTTATTTTTTCCTTTTTTTTTTTTTTTTCACACTGGTATAAACTTAAAGCCATTCACCATATTTACTCTTTTAGGGCTCAGTTAAACCATACTAGGTTATTGCACTGCAGCAAAACAGAAAAAAAGAGAGATAACACTAAGCTAGCTTACTGAGGGCACAGTTTGTTTAGATGTATGTACACAACATCCTACTTTCATGCCTTCCTTTCATGTTCAATAAAATTATCAAAACACTTGGTTTTAAACGAATTGAAGGTGATTTGTGCAAAAGCAATCCAAAAAACAACCCCCTGAATTCCCCTCATGAACGGGAAATGCTGTTTGCTCCTGCCTTTTGACTATACCCTCAGATACACCTTATCTTAGTATTACTTATACCACTGTACTGTTTCATATACAACACTGACAAGTTCTGTTATAGTACAAATAAAGAAACTCCAATCCCAGGAGGCAAACCCACCGTGATTGACAGTGCATCATTACGTGATAGGAACCATTTTAGATATATATATATATATACACACACATATATGTATATAAAATTTATGATACACAAAAGTAAGGATACAGCATGTGCCTGTTGAGAAGTAACACAGAAATTCATACACATGCATGTGTACACAGAAATGTTGCAAAGGCAGTGAGGTTGGTCAGAAACCATATTTAATAAAGCTAAGTCCGATGAAGTTTTGAATTCTGGAACTGTGGAACTGGAAAGCTGGAATTGTGCTTGCTTATGTGGTTAATGAATGTTGCTTTATTTGTATTGAATTTCAGAGAAAAGAAGGAAAGAGAGAAAGAGAGAAGGAGAGAGAGAAAGAAAGAAGGAAAGAAAAGGAAGAAGGAAAGAAAGAAAGGAAGAAAGGAAGGAAGAAAAGAAAAAGAAAAAGAAAGAAAGAAAAAGAAAGAAAAGAAAGAAAGAGAAAGAAAGAAAGAAAGGAAGAAAGGAAGAAAGGAAGAAAGGAAGAAAGGAAGAAAGGAAGAAAGGAAGAAAGGAAGAAAGGAAGAAAGGAAGAAAGAAAGAAAGAAAGAAAGAAAGAAAGAAAGAAAAGAAAAGAAAAGAAAAGAAATGAGACCACCTGAATAAGCTTTTGCCACCTTCTCTTTTATAGCCTTAAAATGTAGAGTTAAGAGAATGATGACATGGGGTGTATAGTGGTCTATTTCTATATTTCTATATTTTATGCCAAAAAATAGCGTAAGAGTCATAACAGCAGAAGGGCTACACAAATGACATCAAAGTGGGGCTAAGAAATTAACTTTGTCCCTTCTTGGTCTGGATCAATTGAAGGTTGAGAGGGGCAAGAGCAGGTGAATATATCCCTAATAACTATGGAAAAAATGAGCCCTCTTAAACTTCTTTGAAATAACTTAATGACAACAAAAAACAAACAAAACTCTCATCAAGGTAAGCTTCTCCCTTGAAAGTCTTCTTCAGGTCATCCCTACACAACGTATATAATTGGTGGTACCTTTCTGTCACATATAGGTTGTCTTGAAACTGAATGTGTAACAGATGAGCTGACAAAACCCACACTTGTGGCATGAAATAATTGGCCCACGATCCTTCAGTGCCTGCAGCCAGCTTGGGCTGGAAGGCGTAAAGCAGCCAGGTCTCGTGACTGAGCTGAAACAGGATGCTGGGAGTGCTCAGCTTTGCACCTGTACATTGCATTCGGACATTTTGTATGTGCTTTTGCTACCTCAAATGTTTTAATAATTTTTTTTTTTTCACTTTTGTAGGTGTGTGCACCAGCCCATGGGCATTCACACGCAGCACTCACATTTGGTAACAAAGCTACTCACCATGCATGGACACACAGTGAAAAAATACTACTGTGCATGTGTCCTACCACTGGAGTGTAAAAGAATATATTTGTAATTCATTATTTCGTCAGTGTTTTTCCTCTAACTTCTGTGGTATTGCTCCTGACTTACACCTGCAAAAGTGAAAGCAGAAGAAGGAACTGAGTGTCTGTGATAAAACTGTGTATTAAATTTAACTATGCCTATCAGGCCAAATTGCTTTAGGTACAAGTGTTCATGGTTCCATTAAATCTCTTTTATAAAGCATATATGTGCTTGCATGCACTTGTGAGAGAACGTGTAACTGTATTACAGGACAGCTAGACTTGCTGGCTACATTATTTTTTTTTTAATTGGAGAATATACATTTATTATAGGGAATGCAAGTAGTTAGACATTCAGCTAGTTGGGTCTGTTGTTTTTATGAGTGATGCCGAGGAAATATTGCAGCGCTGATTAAGTTGTTTTCTTCAGCTGTACAATTTTCATTTTGGATCAATCCCATACTACAAGGGCACTCAGAGAGAGGAATGAACTATTTGGAAGAGGAATTTAAGTTTTTAAAAAGTACTTTTTTTGTATCAGCTGGTTTGGGGTTAAAAAGTTTTTCTCATGAGTTTTTATTCTAACTGAAGTTACAGTATCTGCAGCAGAATCCACCATGGAGAAAGCTGTGGTGAATTTCCCGGGCTCTGCAAAGTACTGCATTCTCTGCTCACTATTCAGCAAAAGCACCGGTTGTTTTTCTTTTTAACCCTAACATTAGCTCCAAGTGCGTTCTGAATGCCTTGTTGAACAAGAAGCCAAGGTACTTAGCACCTTTGCAAAGAGACTGACGCTGAGGGATTGGTCCCTCCTTAAATAGCAAACACCAGGAAAGAGGAAGAAGGCTACAAACGTTGACTGGCTGGTTTAATTCAGCTCGGTGTTTTACAAACAATTAAGTGTAACACAAACAGCCACAAAATCTGCAGGAAGTCATCTGTGGAAGCAGAATAGGAATTTCTCGAAGGTAAAATATAGGGATATTTGGGTATTTTCCAGGCTGTATAAAAAAAAATGAGAAATGTGCGCAAGGAGAATTTCCCCCACATGTATTTCTAGCTAGTGCTTTTTTCCAACTGTACACTATTCTTTTCTAAATAACTAAAACTTAAAAAAGAAAAATTAAATATACTGTAACTTCTTTCTGAAGAGAGAAGAGGTGCTTCCTAACGGTAAGTGGGGTTTTATTGAATAAAGAGAGAGAACATTTATTTAAGGAAGAGCCATCAGTATTCTTTTCTATGCATTAAATGCAATTCATACTTCACAGAGTATATTACAAGGGTGTTTCTTATATCTGTCACATACCTGCTTGCATCCCTAGTGACACAAACAAGGCATGCCATGATGTCAATTCCAGCAGCACCCTTGCAGGTGGAAATGTTCTACCTTTTACTGCCAGAGTAATCCTGGACCCTCTGACTGGATTCCAGTCCCACCCCAGCTGTCTGCAACATCAACTGGGATGGCTGGGTCCCTCAGTCTTTAGTTGAGTTTAATCTTTCTGTATGAGTCAAATAAAACCAGGAAGTCAAAAAAAAAATAAAATACGCATGTGGTGTACGAACCCTATGTTCAGGGTATTAAGAGAGAAAGCTACACCATTCCTGTCTCATGTTCACATCCATGTTGTGCATTCTGGGCGTGGGTAGCAGTTTTGGCAAGGGAGAGTTGCAAGAAGCATCAGTTAAGGAAAGGACTTTCAGCTATCTGACTACAAAAGCTCCTACATACATTACTAAAGGTTTTTGTGTTCAAATGCTTTCAGTAAAAATTTTAATATTCACTTTAGAAAACTGAGTTGCAACACATGCTACCAAAAGAAAAATTTTTTCTCGTGGGAGAACATATCTGAATTTTTGACTTTCTTGTACTTTTACTGTCCACTAGTCTTGTGCTTTGTTGCTGTTGTTGCTTGTGCAGCTCCAGTAACGTAGTTGTTGAGGCTGGATCTGTGCCCAAGGAATTTTAACTCATGTGGAAACGGTGCTCCCCTCGAGTTATGTGGGAAGAAAATTCATACCTGTCCTGGCTATGGTAGCCACACATGTTGCATTCAAAAGGGTCGCGGAACCCGTGGCAGCCCATGTGGATTGTGTACATCACATGATCCAAGAAAAGGACTCGACAGTGTTCGCACTTGTAAACTCTCACTTGCTCCCCATTGCTGGTGATCACTTTGAAAGCATCCTGGGAATTGTCAGTACCTGCCCTCAAGACGTCATACTGCCTGCTTTCTTCTTTTATAGATATGCCATTTCTTGCATGGGGACCTATGTGGTTTGTTAAGTAAATTAAACCACTGCGTTCCTCATTATTGCTCTCCGTATCTGTTGAGTCTTGGCAGCTGTTGCTGGGAGAGGCATCCCGTTCAGAGGAGACTGATTTGGCTTTGGAGAGCAGCAACAAGTTTTCCACTGCACTGTCCTGAGCCGTATGGTTGGAGCGAGTCTGACTGTCCCCGAGAGGTTTGTGGAGCTGATACATGGGGCTGATGACGGGCACCACTTCAGAACCAACTGGTGGTGTCTGGACAAGGGGACGCAAGGACTCTGCCCCCAGGTAACTGATGGCATTGTTAATGGCCTGGTCTATGACATGTGTCTGCATTATCTCATTCTCCTTCTCATAGTTGGTGGTGGCATCGTATGGGAGATCAGACAGACACTTCTCACCTGCAGTGAAAAACAGCCAGGAGTTAGACAACTGATTTCTACAAAATAAAGGAAATGAATGCCATGATTAAAACAAACCCCATGAAATCAAAAGAGTTAATCGAATCCACCTTTGAAATTCACCTTTGGTCCTCCTAGTTTTCTAACATAGCTGGTCAGAAAACTGGTTTGTTTTTTAACCTGCAAAAATAATCTGAGGTTTCTGGAGAAACAAGTACAAGATGACAGATGTATAGGGACTTGTGGGAGCTGTAGATTGAGTGTTTCGCCCTCTCCTTTCTAATTGGACTCCTCCATCTGACTCCTGCAGCAAACTGGGGCATGCCTTTGTGGCTAAGTGTACCAGCCATGGTTTTCCCTAGAATATTATAATTTTAGAGTAGAAAATGTATGTTTTGGTTTTAAACATCCCATTTCTTACAAATAGCCCATATCACTAATGTGGTCATGTGTCATTTCTGAAAGAAACAAATAAAAATTTAATTTTTAGTATTGCAACCTTCCCTCCACACCTGTCTTTTAAACAAGCCACACATTTAGACACGTTTAGAGAAGCTCCAGATTGTCCTAGAAATGTTATGTCAAAAAGTTATAATCTACAATAAGAAAGAATAACCATGGAAAATTTTTAAGTGCATTTCTAATTGGAAGACATTTTTCCTATGAGGTAGATATGCAGGCAAAGAGCAAGATTACTTGTTACTTGTAACCTTGATTCTGATTAGGGAAGACAAAGCTAAGGGATACTCTTCATTTTTCTTTGAATCAGATTGCCCTGATGTACCTCCTTCTGGATACCCCCACATGGAATACTGAATACCACGACAATTTCTCAAAATTCCTGGAAAAATAGGACTAAGAAAAACATAGAAGTTAGAAGTTAGGAGTGAGAAAAACTATTAATTAAGTCCCAGGCACAGATTTTATGAACATGAACAGTCTTCTGAAACACTGCATTAAACCATCAACATTATGAGGCCCATAATAAATCTGGGCAAAAACAAAGGGATGAAAAAATCCCACAGATTCCTATGAACTATTGATACATTATGTGCAGTCTGAATGTCTTTCCTAGCTCTGTAGAAAGTCTTGGGAAATTCAGTGAAAGCCACAAACATCTCTGTGAAGTCTGTAGTGCTGTCACCATTTCCTGACCAACGCTGCATTTGCTTGTAGGTCTTAGATTTTCCCCTCCTTTTCCTTGAAGCTGCCGACAAATAAATGGCATGATAAAATGTATCCTGATTTGCCTGAAATGTACATTACTAGGAACATGGATCACCAGAAGATCCACAGATTTCCCACCCAGTTTCTATTCATCTTGAATAGGGAAAAAAGTCAGTGAAGAGCAAGAGTACAGCCTAGAAAACTTGTGGCATGAACTACTGCAGTAATGGGCCTCAAGTGTAGAAAGCCCTACTGTCAGCATTTCCCACGAGATACAGTTTCATACTGTTTTGTGTGTGCTCTGTAAGCAGAGAAAGAAACACTCCTGACATTGCGTAAGTTCCTATGAGGGATGTGAAGACACTTTCCAGTTGTACTGTACAAGCTTCTGCTTCTTCTTGTTACCTCACCCTATCATTCCACCAACTTCAGCACCCCACAACTGCGATGCATATGTATGTATGTATTTCAGATTTACCCATTCTGATACTACAGTTCTCAGGCAGTGTTCAAGTCTGAAGATTCAGAACAGGAGACATGAAAGAGTCTTGAATGCTACGTAGAAAAACTCTCCTAATGTGAACATATACCCTTAAATCATAGGGGAAGAAAGAGAGTCAGCATCGTTTGTATGCCATTTACACTGTATACCACTGAAAAGCTGAACTGGTTTTTATTATACACAAAATTTTGGGCATCTGGAAGGTGTAATTTTAATAGCTGTATCTTGGGCAGTATTTGCTTTATGTAGCGTAACTACTTGGTTGTTGGACTGACAGGATCAAGTACTCATAAGAATTTTCTTTTTCCCCAAGCAGAACTGTCTGAAAATACCCAAACTTGAGGTAGGCAGGTATCATTTCTACATCTGGGCAGTGCAGATAATGCTTGCACTCATTAAAAATAATAGCTCATTTCAGTGGTTGTTAGAGCATAAGTAAATTAAACTGCTAATGGTTTGATGCACTTCAAGCTTTGCACTTTTCAGATTTCTGCAGCAAGTGTTTAAATAGTAACACATATGCATCCAGTGCATGCGGGCTTCTTGCTCTTTTATTTATTTATTTTTTCCACTTCTCAGTTTTCTTTGCTGCTTATTGTTATAACGTGATAAACGTGTCAATCTCACCTGTAGCTCTCATTCCCTAATATGAAAGGCCCAGTTCTGTTTTCAGGTCTGGGAGCTATTCCAGTTTATAATACACAGAGGGCTTCATGCAGCCTTTTTTGCTGTCAAAGAATTTTACAGATAACTAGCTTAATTTGGTGAACAGTCACTTTTGAAAGGTAATAGATATAGCTTGGAGAACAGTGAGTAAAACAGCAATCTTTCTCTTCTGCAGAAGATTTCATTTGCTCCTTCTCCCTGTGATTCAGTACGGGGATTGGGATGACATGGTAATCTACAGAAGCAATAAACATGTTTTATTACCCTGACCAGATAGCCCAACCTTATGTTAATCAGGAATTTACCTATTACACGAGGCAGCAGGTGAGGATTGGAAGGGAAAGGATTCGAGGGCATTTTCTTGCCAGAAAAGTTCATCCTTGTCAAGGTTAGCAATTTTCCATAAGTGTCTATTGTCAGCATATTGTCTTCCTACACTGCACCCTCAATAACTAACTGACAGGAAACTCTGCTCATTTAAGACTCATCGTTAAACTGGCTCTCTTTACTGTTTCTCAGGGTGAAGAGGGTGAAGAGAATGAAAAAAACAGTCCACACCCACAGATATTTTGCACATAGGATGCTTGCTAATAGCTTTTAAATTTTAACACTTTGGTCTTTCTGGAGCTTTCACAGAATTAGTACTTTTACCTAATACAATCAGCAATTAGGGTGTCTGAATGAATCTGATTTGCCTTACACAGTGGATATATTTTTGGTAACTACCTCTGCTACAGTTTTTGTCCTTCATTTTGTAAGCATATTCATTTCTTATCCTTGACCACCTCCTGCAGAGTTGACTTGGACTTGCAAAGAATGCTGGCCTTCTGCTGCAAACTTCTTGTTCCAGCCATAGCTGAAATTCTCCTTCTCTTGTCTCAGAAAAACTAATTTTCCATTTATCCTTTTGTCCTTTTTGAAGAATGTGTATTTTGAATTTCTGTCCCATAAACTGGTCTAGCTTTGCCTTCACTTTTGACTGGAGACCTTCTTAACATACTTTATTCAAGACTTCAAGATTTCCCTGTCTCCTATAGAATAATATTATATATAAACATCCAGAAAATTCTAAGAGAATCAAAGTAGATATGAGTATATGCTATCATCTGATCCCTCATCTTATTATTCATTTAATACTAACCCAGCATAGCTGATATTGTCTGTGGGTTTGACTGTTAAAGACCTGATCTAAGGATTAATTGCTACAAGGCTTGTAAGAACAAAACAGGTATAGCCTCCACATTTTCACTGTTAACACAAAAAATATGTCTACTAGGTGCAAATGGCCATGACATTTTTTGCACTATTCTTAGAATGTACATAAACATCTTTTCATTTAGGTATTATTCTCAGAACTATATACATTTGTTTTCATTAACATTTTGGGCTGTAAAACTATACAGACTTTTTAAAGGTTGAACAATTCACAAATGCACCCACATATACCAATATGCCCCAATCTGGATATCATTTAAGAAGTTAATAAAATAACCATGAATGTATGGTCAAATACTTTCCCAGTAGGAGACTTATATTTCTTAGACCATGTTCAGGTTCTTGAGACAGCTTCAGGAACCTGTGTTGATCTTGTGAAAATCTGGTTTATAAGCATTAAGAAATGGATCAGGAGACTTAAAATAGATTTCTAGATGTGGAAAATTAAACCTGTAGAAATGTATAATGGAGAAGTTTGGCAGTGTTATGTTTTTTTCCCCCAAGATGTATCTGCTGATATACAGATAAATACTGCTAATTTAGTAAAACAAGTAAAATCATAAAGCAAAAGTGAAAATCTTTTGATTTTTTTTTCTAATTTTGTTTTGTTTTATTTTTTAGGAGACAGCAAACTTTTAACTCTTACCAACAAATTTCTGAGGCATAGAACTCTTACGTTTGGCGACGTTACTTGCTAGTCTATCCAGCACGAGGGATCTTTCTGACCCTATCTTGCACAGGTCTTCAGCCATTTCACTCTGGTTAGTTTCCTCTTTTATGACTGAAATCAAATGACATCAGAAGGATTAGGCACACTTGTTCCATTTTAATGGAACCATTGTCTTCAGGCTAGTGTTTCTTAGCTAATGTCTTTTAGCTCCCAAACAGATGGAATGAGGAGCTCACCACTGCAGAGGTCGATTTTCACTCTTGGTAACGAAGTCCCTTACACTGATTAATCTATTCACATGTTCATATTTCCTTCAACCTCATTTAGGATACAGAAAAGGGACTGCAACTGCGAGGCATCTGCCTGTACGGAGCATAATCATTCCACACTTGTTCTACACCCAGTCTTCATTGCCATGGGTAGATGAGGTCCTAATATTATAATGGATATGAAACAGTTCTTCTTTTCATCCTTTTGCTGTCATGCCTACTTGTCACAGCCTATGTGATTACTGCTCCTTTATCAGGAATAACAGACAAATTTCTCAACTCCAATAGCGGAAAATGTATTTGCAAACTACACGACACCCCCCAAACATAACACCTTTCTTTCCCCCTAGTATCTAATTGCCATACTTCTCTGATGCAATTTTTGAATGTAAATCACAATTTTAACTAAATCACTAAAGCTACAGTGGAGCGCTGATATCTGATGCTCAAGCCTGTTTTACAGCCTTGTGCAGTGGCCAAAGACACTGCAGGATTAGGAAGGAGCTTAGCTGGGCAGCTCAAGAACAGGGAGACCATTTCACTTTAAGTGTCTTTCACTTCAGTGCTTTTCTGAGGAAACTTTCAAAACAAAGGCTATAAAAAATACATTGAAAGGCATTGTTTCTTACTTCCAACATCTAAAAAAAAGGTAATACACAGTGAGATCACAGCATTTTATTTTTTTTTTTCCAGAAAAGTAGGAAAGGGGTTAATTTTATTTTTATCTGCTTCTGGGATATTTATTTTTTTTCCTGAACTTGTGAGTTACAATTACAGGGAGAAGCAAAATATGCTTTTTAGACTTAGATTGTGCATGCTTTTTTAAATAGGTGTAGCACCTTGCTACATTTCACCTTCTCTGCTTGCTGAGACTTCATCACTGAATTTACTCCATTTAGCTCTGGGAAAGGTACATAGGACTGTTACTCTGGTACCTGGGTGCTTCTGAATTGTTGGGAAGATGCAGTGTTATTCTGGCAACACAGCACTACCATCAAAGCAGGAGCGTGGAAGTTTCATTGCCCCTGAAATATGCACCATCAGGTTCTACTGGATAATTGGAAAAAGCAAGTAAAATGTCTTAGACAACGCATTACCAAGTAGAAGAGCACATAAGTGGCTCTTGATCCGCTGCAGCAGCAGCACATATTGCAGTGACACATAACAATGCCAGGAAGATGCAAAAGATTGTGACTGGCAGAGGGATGTGATCAGAATTTTGTCATGAGGATGCAGGATACTGAAGGGCATTGATGGTATCCAGTCACCAGCATGTGCTAGCATCTTGTGCTGGCCAAGGCTTCTAGGTACTCCTTGGAAGGATCTTACAGAGAATGGATAAAGCAGACAGTTCAGCAGTGGGAAGAAACAAACAAACAAAAAAAGTAATGCCTCCTATTTTATTACATTGTTCCACGATGTTGAAGGTGGATGCTAGTGGTATGGCAGTAGAGGCTGAACCTTCCCACCAATATTCCGTTCCATTTTGTTGCCGTGTGACAGATGGCAGCAGACAGAATGGTGTCTGACATGGACATGCATATCAATTACAAGCGGTGGAACTGAGTTTCTCCATGCAAGAGGCACCCACTGACATGCATCGATACCTGGTCAGTGTTTCTGGAGACTAAACAGTGGATGTGAGCAAAGGGAGGTGGCAGGTGGTGCATTTCAGCAGTGGCCATGGTGACAGTGGGTCTCCTTTGGTGGCGTACATTTTTATGATGGTGCCATGCAGGTTCATGGCTGGCAAAAATGAATAGCTAATGGTGGTGATTAAATTTATTAATCCTGTTTTATAGCTGATAAATTCATCTATCAAGTAGTGTTATTGTGCTCTTTGTATCTGTTGTAGTTTCCATGGAAATAAATAGAAGGCATTACTTTAAGAGTGACCTACGTAGTTATAAAGGTGAAAAGATTGAGAAATATATATTCAGGATATTACAAGAGCCCATTTCTCATAGTTCAAAAGTGGATAAATTATGCCTTCAATTTCACTCAATCTTTCCATATTACAATTTTTAAAATTTATATGTAAAAAAAAAAGTTGAAAAATACTAATTTCCAGCCTTTGCAACTGAACTCCCATGAAATTTGCCTCCAATCTTATAAATATTTTTCTGTTATTTGCTGCCTGTGAACTGAAAAACAAAAATTATCTTTCCAAGTGGAATTCCACATGTGACTGAAGAACTGTAACTGACCCTAATTAAGCTTCATAAGCTATTTATTTCTTCTCTCTTATATACAGCTTGCCAACTGTACCCTGGGCTGCATCAAAAGAGGGGTGGCTAGTAGGGTGAGGAAAGTGATCGTGCCCCTCTGCTCTGCCCTTGTGATGACCCATTTTGAGTACTGTGTCCAGGGCTGGGGCCCCCAACACGAGAAAGATGAGGATCTGTTGGACTGAGTCCAGAGGAGAGCCACAAAGATGGTCAGAGTCCAGAGGGAGAGCCCAAAGATGGTCTGCTTGTTCAGCCTGGAGAAGAGAAGGCTGCGGGAAGACCTCACTGCAGCCTTCCAAACCTGAAGGGGGCCTACATGAGAACTGGAGAGGGACCCTTTATCAGGGAGTGTAGTGATAGGGCAAGGGGGAATGGCTTTAAACTAAAAGAATACATGATAGGTTTAGAATACATGATAGGAGAACATTCTTTACTGTGAACGTGGTGAGGCCCTGGTGCAGGCCAGGGATTGGAACATGATGGTTTCTGAAGGGTCTTCCAAACCAAGCCATTCTATAATTTATGTTTTTACATAGGCCTGATAAGACTTCAGTGTGCTTCCACTCAACTGCAAAAATCTAATTAGTATCTCTAAGAGAAAAGCTTCACATGAACAGTGAAATTCTAGTCCTCTAAAGTAAGAATTTTGCCATTAGATTCAGAATATTCCTAATTTCATGCTGAAACTCCTTCTTTTGAAGATAGCAAAAAATAATTAAAATATAAACACAGTCTCTTGCTAGCCTACTTCCTCCTCTTTTCTGGATCTTTCCCTTGCACAAGTAACATTTATAAGGTTTACAAGTTGATGGAAAGGTTTTATTAATTTAGATCCTTTCAACTGACTTATTGTTTCTGCATGAGGTATTCAAAAAATGCTGTTAAAAGTCATCCTGCCATAGCAGAATGTCAAATCAGATGCCTTAAAAGATATTTGTACCAATTTTTTTGAGTATGGGAAAAAAAAATGCTTTCAGCACTCCGTATCACACCCTGATATACCATAAGAACGTTGGTAATATAAATGCTTCATATTCTATTTATAAAGAAGAACGTGTGAAAATTTGCAGGACACTCACTCATTCTGAACTGTTTCATTGGACACTTTCAACTTTGAGTTTGTAAAGATTGCAAAATGTTATGTATTCCCAGGACTGCCTTGTTTGCAATGAAATAGAACTGGTTTATAATGAAATATACTGAGAAAAATGCTGGAAATTTTTAGTTTTGGAAAAATAAAGAACTGATTTATTATCTGAGTGCTAATAACTTTATTTTTAAGAGTGAAATCTTTAGGAGGATACAAGGGCTAAAACTAGAAGTTAATCCTGTACTTTCTTCTAAACTGCAAAAGCACTCCTATTATATCCAATATGGATTTATATGATAGTTTCAGAGAATGGTAGGAAAGCATCTTTCCACTGTGTTAATCAACACTCCAAGTATTCACTGCAATGAGGTGTTAGATATTCAGTCCTAAATTACTGAAAAATCTTTTGTCATTATTTGCTATAAAAAATAATCCTATCTGTAAAATTATATTATTTTTCATTATAGATTCTGGTTCTTCACATCAGTTTCATACATACATTTTTACTTAATAAGTAAGTATTTAGTATTAGTGCAGCTATTCATTGTGTTGATCTTCATGTGTTGCATGCAAGCATTTCAAATCCAATGCCAGATACAAAAAATTTGAATCTCAAGGAAGAAAAATTCCTTCTAAATGCTATCACTCCTTTGTGGTAAGTGTTGCTGCCTACTGTATGTTACTTTGAGCTTTTCTATTCATACATTCTCCAGCCCCTCAATAAAATTAGAAGGAGCACTGCTCTAATATGCTGTCTCCCAGAAGTATCTCAGCTGCATTTGCTGTTATCATTATGTGCATATACTTTACGTTATTTGATAGCATGTAAAAACATATTCAGGTTATGTCCAGATATAAGGTATTAAATGAGGCATCACTGCAAAGTCAGAGAGAACCTTCCATTTTGTCTTTTGACAAACTGAATAATATATACTGACAAGATGAGAAGGGTGTGCAAGAAATGTAACTTACTTGATGGGCTATAACCTGAAGCTCTACCACAAATGCTGGGTCTTATATTCTCTATCTAAAATTGTATGTGACTACTTTCTGCAGTCAATCTTGTACAGATATTTAGTATCTTTGTTAAAAAGAATCCAATCCCCAATCTTTTTATTCTGTTTCTGGGTATAGTTTTATATTCTGTGTTCACTAAGAGATGGGCTTCACCTTCATTATAAGACTGAGCGAGAAGCACAAGAGTTCCTCTTAAAATTGAGTGAAAATGGGAAACTTTTAAAGAAGGCTGCTAATAAATTGTTATTCTTTCTGAACTCAGACTGGCTAAGTTAAATCCATCTGTATTCCTGCACTCTTGTTTGGAAGAGTCAAATCAAGGACAGATAGCTCATTCTTGATGTATGTATTGGTGACGGTGGTCAAGTAAGCCCATTAAGCTGTACCTGGGAAGGGCAGGAGATAATCAATGTGGAAGATTCTGGAGCCCTACCTAAAACACTAATACTAACTCATTAAGAAGACATCTGCAAGAGTACTGACAATATAGGACTCCTCACAAAACTAAGAAGTGCTGAAATGATATTTGGTATTGAGATGGTGAACCGAAATATTCCACGTCTGCCAAATGTTTACTATGTACCTGACTTTCACTCTGGCTTTTTATTTGTGCTGAAAAGAATTAAGAAAAGACAGATATTTATCAAATGTAGAATAAATCCAGATCCAATATCACATGGATGGTGGTATGTGTGTATACATATAACACTCTGCCTTTCCAGCAGAAAAGATGCCACAAATGGTACAGCGGTTACTTTTGAATTCATTTTTATGAGTACATGACTGGACAGCTTTAATCCCCAAATGGATACTTTTATTACCTGAATAAAGGTTGCTTGAGATACTCATGGTTTGCAGGTAGTTATGACAGCGTTCTTTATGTTCTTCCAAAGAGCTGCGCTGCTTATAGCTGCGACCACAGTATCCACACTTATGAGGCTTGCCAACTGGAGAAAATAAAATGAATTGAGAGATTCAGATGATGCGACACCATATTAATAATTTAAATATAACAGGAAAAGAAAAAAGCACGAAAATACCTCAAAAGAATCTCATCAGTGGAAATGAAGAATTATTTTTTTCTATTTTTAAAAATAATAATGGAAAACTAATTACACATCTTTGCATCAACAGGCCAATGCTGTGAGTGCTGCAAGCTAATTTCACGTTATTCACGTCAGATAGACTGTTACACTAAATCTTCAGAAATGACATCTACAGGAATTAGAAACTTTCAAAGATCTGAGCAAAGTTATTTAAAGCCTGGATCCAACAGAGACTGCGCATGAGGAAGGCCTGTGATGAGCACTGTTTTTGTGGGCACACACCTGCCCACGACTAGATATCAGTTCTGCTGGAACAAGAATCAGCTCAGCTTTTCTAGGACAGTGTTAGATTTCACATGTTTTCTTGCTCTCTGCTCCTGGAAATTCTCAACGAAGGGCATGAAAAGAACTGTTCTGTTTTACACCCATCCAGATTCAAGCAATTCCAGGAATTTCACAGTGATGATTTTGTGTATATATGGAAAAATAGGGTTAAAACTGCACAGTCACTAAAATCAGTAAGAGGGAGGGAGGCAAAATAGAAAATTTAAACATGTACTTTCCCTGACTCAGGTCGGGACTGAGCAGAACAAGCAGAAACTATTTTGGATGTCTGGGACCAAGCCTTGGGCTCTTATTATTTAATGTGTATTGGAAGAATTTCCTTAGTTTTGCATGACACAGAAATGGCTCTTTGAGAGCTTCCCTTCCACAACTCAGAACTACTGTCCAAAAGCCAGCTTTCACAAAGCTTATTGTAATGTATTAGATATTGAGTGGCTTGTGAATGTCTGATATTTTCCATTCTTCATGAAACAAAGTTTAGCAATTTTAGCAAATTTACTAGTGTCAGTTATAGCTATGCATCTTGGAGGTCTGCTATCCAATTTGTATTTCCATCCTAACTTGGGAAACTAGGTGAGACTGCACTCTTCTTTTTAACGTGCTTTATACTTGCTAAGTTGGTTTTGCTCCAGAGAAGTGTGTGACTATGGCTTTTGTTAAACAGCGACGTTAATCATATTGGAAAAATGCAACAATTCAAAGAACATTTATTCAGATCTCCATGTTACTGTTAAGAGATAACACTAAAAACCTCTAGCAGAGTCCTCGTTTCTGGGAGATTCTTATCTCTCTTTTGTCCTCCACCTCCTTCTTTCAATGTTTTTGAAATAACTAGGTAGGACAAATAACTGCTGCTAAATGTTGTAGGTGGCGTTCACCCCTTATACTGAGAATGACTACCAGGCTGAATGTTTTTGAGACTTCACAACTTAAAATCTACTGTCTACTTTCAACAGCTTTGTGTTAGTAGTTCCATGAAGTGGATTACTAACATGCAGTTTGTAAGACAAAACCCTAATACAGGAATTTCTAATTGGCCAACAAGTATGGGAAAAAAGCAGTTCTGGTGAAGGGCCATGAACACAAGCAGTTTAGTCATTTCTGAGCTGCTGGAGCACTGCGGCCGGCTCACTGTTTGGCTGACACTGACACACAACCACTGGCCTCCCCAGGGCGAGAAGACCTCTCATGACTGGGGTCATCAACACCTCCATCCCCTCTGTGGTCCAGGAGCACCCCAAGGTGACCCCATGCCCCCACTTACCCGAGTGAGTCCGCAGGTGACCTGTGAGGGCATCCCTGCGCCGACAGGCGTAGTTACACAGGTGGCATTTGAAGGGCTTTTCACCCGAGTGCAACTTGATGTGGCGCAGGAGGTTGCCCTTCTGTGTAAAGGAGGCTCCACACTGATTGCACTGGAAAGGGCGTTCTCCTAAGGGGAGAAGGAGGAAATGTGTGAGAACAAAAAATCTTAACACAGGAACAAGAGAAAGATTTCAGCGAAAAAAAGTTGTTTTCTCCCTGCTGCTCTGTGACTTCCACCGGCTGCAGGTTTGATATAACATGAGGCTTTCAGACTAAACCTGCCAGTTTCTTAATGCTTCACTGGCTGGGTCAATTTGATCTGAAAATCTAATTTTTTTTTTTCTAAATCAGAATGGCACATCACAATGCAAATTCAAACTCATTTAAATAAAGTGACTGCAACATTTTGTGTTGAAGAGCCACTCTTCCTGATCAGCAGTTTTGGAATAAACCAATATCCAATTTTGCATGTTGTGGCATTTGGTGGGGTTTTTAATGTGGCTTTTTTCAAAGGGTCTTTAAAATATGCCACTGAAGCAGCAAAATAAAAAGGAAACTCATTAAAAATGCATTTCAGGATCACAAGTTCATTTCAGCGTTACATTCTTATATTTAAATGAAAGGCACTTCATTATAACAGTTATAATAACTTCTTTTCATTTACATTTTCCCTGTATTTTCCCTTTCAATTTCTTCTCCATTACCTGTCTGTCCCTAAGCAGCCAAATCAGGAAAGAGACAGAGAAAGAGAGAGAAAGAGAGAGAGTGAAATCACATAAGTTGAGACAGTGCAGAGGAAGCCCTGTACTTCCACACGACACTCCCAGCTCCTCTGTTGGCAAGGTGTTAGGAGTTGTAGAAATGGCCTCTGCAGGGCTGTGCCTGGAAAAGCGCAGGGAAAAATGCACAGGCTTGGTCTGTCTAAATGGGTGCCTGCTACCAAACAAGTGAAATAGATCGCCTTTGCAAAAAAGTATACATGGCCGGTGTTTGCTTTTCAATGCTGTTTTAGAGCTGTTTTATTCCCTTAGCTTTTGACTTTTGATTTAGGCTACACAAGGCCTTTAGACAGTAGGAAATAGTGTCTCTTATGTTTCCAATAGTACCAGACAGCTATAGAGGAAACTTAAAGCACGAGAGCACTCCATCATCAGGATCTGCTCCTGCATGCCCACTTCTCTTAAGACGCAGCCTTTACCTGAGTCAAACCAGCCTTTGAAACTCATTTGCTGAATTATTTTTTCTTATGCATAGATACATAAATAATAAAAAATTATTTTTTCTTATGCATATAATTCACTTCGGTAATTATAATTCATTGATGATATTAGAAAAAGCTCAGAGATGCCCTTTTTTTTTTTAATATAGCAATAATACTGAATATAAGATGTCAGTGCTGAAGTGAGAACATGCAAAAAAATAAATACAGGTTAAACAACTCCTCCCTTCTCTCTCACTTAACCATCATGTGTTGCACTGGTCATCTAGGATCAACCTGTATATCCATACCAGTGCAACACGACAGCTTTTTACTTTTGGATAATGGTGGAAGAAGAACTGGACAGCAATTAGATAGCAGAACAGCTCCAACACAAACAGCCACAAATTGCAATCAGGGCCGGCAATTCCAGCAAGCAGCTAGCAGAGAGATGAGCCTTCTTTATGGTAAAATATTTTCACTGGTCAAACAGCCCCACACAGGCCAGCCCTTCCCTGTCCAACCCAATGAGAGCTCACTGGCTTTGTCCAGCAGGTAACTGGATTCATCCAAATGATATCCACATCTGTTTCAGCTGGGGTGGCCTGCAGGTGTGTTCTCTATGCTTAATAAGCCATGGACAGCAGTTAGGAAAAAATGAAATTGGGTAAGAGTGTATCTGCTGCACCTCTCAGCAGTTACTTGGTGTGGCAGGTGTTATTCAGAACATGACTGAAACAGCAATGAAGATATCCATTTGTAATGGAGGGCACATTCAGAAGAAATGGTTAATTCTTACTGGGTGACATTTTCTAGTACTCATTTCTGTTAGTTTTACTCAGACAAGCATTAAGTGGAGAAAACAATGATCATAGAAGTGCTCTAGGAGATATACCCAAAGTAAGAATGAAATATATCTCTGGCCTACAGCTCTCTTAATTACATGATAAGTCTCATACTGTGGATAGAAAATACAGACAGCTGGAGCATTTTGGATGAGACTGCTGCATACCACACTTTTGTGTAAAACTTAGAATGGGATGAAATTAAGGGATCCTGGACTTACACTGCTGGACAAGTGAAATTACATCCCCACCAAAAGACTCTGAAACAACATGGAACTTAGCTCCCAGCCAGACTCTGGTGGAAAGCGATTGGCTTTACAGCTATCCCAAAACAAGAGGGAGGAAAAGGACGAAGTTAAAAATGCATAATGCATATTATGCCAGCTTTTTGTGCTATTTTCCTGCCTGTGCTGAATAGCACTTGTCTGCATTGAGTGGATTTCACTTCTGGACATGTAGCTATGGAGGGACAGGGGCCCAAATTTTGCCCCTTGATTTTTACCCCTTGAGCAAAAATGAAAATGGAGCCCCGAACTGAATCACCCACCACTGCATTGGTTCCAAGCTTTAGAGGGACTCTGGACTACTTATTAACTGAAGCGTATTTCTCATCTTGATTGAAATCTTTCTCATTTCTTAAGCATCATAATGACAAAATCGTTCAGAGTTGCATATAGCTCTCCTTGCTCACATGCTCAGAAGCACCAATTATTCAAGGGGACATTTACTTTCTAAATAAATTTGACTTTCGGATCCAACTAACAAGACATAACTGAACTAACTGGTGACTCATGACACAGTGATGTGTGTATGAAGAGGGAATATACATACATACACACACATAAATATGTCCATATAGGCACACAAACACACATGTGGTACAGGCTGAGATGATGTGGGGCTGGAAGGGTTTTTTCTCTCCTTTTCCTCCAACACTGAGCAGAGAAGCAGCAGGTAACTAACACACACATGCTGAAGTGCTGGGGCAGCTGAGCAATGGAGTTGGACATGTGTGAGCAGGATGTGCCCCACAGTTGGGAGCAACAGGTCAGGCCTTGGGAAGCAGCCAGCTTCTGGCTGCTGGCAGGGAGAAGGGCCAGACATATCAGGTGCTGCTCTGCATATCTGCACTTGGCAGGTGTATTCATTAAAAGTAATTATGGCTTTTATCAGGTCAGGCAGTCATTTTATTTTGGCACTTCAGTGTGCTAGAGTTTTGTTCACTTATCAAATATTTATTTAAGGAAGCCTCACTGCATATGCAGGTTTTACATGAATTAGCAGCAAAGTAATTCATTTGCAAGGCTTACTCCTTCATCAGGCATGTATTGAAATGGGCTTCAGTGTAGACAGTTAAGTGTCTGTAATAGTGTATCCCATTTCTACATTAATTTTCACAGCACAACTGAAAGGAAAAGCAGTCACCTCATGATGTCCCTTTAATTTAAACTGCCAGCTTCGGGCCTCTGCTCCCTACAAAAGCACAGCTCCTCTCAGAGCTGCTTGCAATAGGGCCTGAGGGTTAGACAGGACAGAAGGCAAAGGCTTTATTTCCATGGAAGGATTCAGCGATTCAACTTCATAACCCTTAGCTTAGTTGCTTATAAAAGAAGGAGATGCTGTTGAACAAAGGGGTGTTTACTCTCTGGGTTTTAACTACATTCCCTGACTAAGAAGAGGACCCAAGGGATGGGTGCTGAAGGGGGTTGAGAAGATCCAGAGCCCCCACATCTACATGATGACAGGGCACTTGTGTGAATTGCTGTGCTGGGCTCGGTGCTTTGGAAGCTGGAAGCCTGCTTCAGTAGGCAGGACAGGGCCTCTGGAGAGGCTGGCAGGGGGAAGGCAACGCAGCTCATCCCATTGAGACATGGCTGCCGCAGTGCGTGAACACATGGACCAGCAAAAAACAGGCTGAGGCTGCTCAGCCTTGGTGTAACACTGTGTCTGGAGTTTGGGAGCCTCAAACAGCTCCTCCTCAGCTATGACAGGCAGCGTGCTAGCATGGCTGTGCTGCTCTGCTGCCAGCACTGTGTGATGCTCAGAGGTACATGCCATCACCCAAAGGACAACCTGTTCAGAACTACAGTGTGGGCAAATACTTCTTGCTGACCATTGCTACAACATGAATTCAGGATAAATTCACAGATTTAACATGCTTTTCTCCAGTTTTTCACTATTGGGGCAAGCATAGCTTGGCCTCTTTGTACTCATTCCCATTTCCACATACATACATGTGTCTACACGTAAATATGCATGCTGTCCATCTGTTTGTCACTCTCATTTTGTCATCCTTTTATCAAGTTATGAACTGACATTCTGCTTTAGCTGCACTGAATTGACCACCAGCTCCTCTGTTTCTCCTGAACTTACTTTGCCTCCTTGAACTAGTGTGAAGCCTTCTGCCTCCCAACTAATTCACATTTTATTTAAACTGCTACAAAACTCTATTTATGCTCATGGGCCTATTCGAAAGGCCTCATGTTTAAGCCATTTTCCATACACTTTTTTATCAGCTTTTAAAGGATCCCACTGAAATTCAATGTTAAGAAAGTATTTTGTTATTATATCTAGGAGGTATGTTGCAGCCCCTCTTCTAGGAACTAGTTATTGCTTTCCCAATAAAGACACATATCTGCTCTTTCCTGCCATCTGAATATTCATGCGAAACTGTAAGTAACTTGTACAGCACAACAGTACAGTTCAGCTCCTCTCCTTTAGCTATGATTACCTTACAATTTAGATCAGAACCCAGATTTTTAAATGCCTAATAGCAGGTAAGATGAGATTCACCCTGAACTTCATTTAAGTCTCTTCATACTTTGTGCTCTTTGTAACTATTTAGAATTGGAAAACTGAGGCAGTACTTTGATAAGGAAAAGCCATCACCACGGAGAAGAATCTCTTTACATGTCTCTTTTAGTGTCCCAGTGGAAAACTTTTAGTCCAGATCTAACCAGTGACAATACTTGCTTTTACTTCATGAAATGCTTGACCTAAAACTAACACCTTATTTCCTAATGTTACAAGTACAGTTCCCTTAAAACTTTAAATTACTTATTCATTTTGCCAAATACTTTTATAATCATTGATCCATAATGGATTTTGTTGCACTGTTGGAAACATTAGAACTGGGTCAATTTCAGAGTTGGACACATCTTTTTTCCAGCAATTCTTAGAAATTTCTTATCAATTAAGCAAGATTTCAGGTTTTTTCCAAACATAAATTTTTCATGTATCTTCAGGCCAAACAAACTACACAGTCATTCAGACATGAATTTTGGTATCAGCATAATGTACAACTGTTGATTGGAATAAATGAAATTATACCTGTTCTCTATTTCTCTAATAAGCCTTGGTTTGTTTGTTTTTCCCAGTTTCTAGACCAATAGCTGGAGTTTCATCAGGAAGAAATATCAATTCCTGTGCTGTCCAAAATGCAATGACAAAACAACCGAGTTCCAAATGCCCACCGATGCTGTGTTATCTTACAAGAGGGAACATGTGCATTATACTCAGAAAAGAAGTGTTAGTTCCTAATATGTGGCTGATTCTTGTCAGCTGAAGGAAAAACTATGCCAGGCCTTACCAGTGTGGCTTCGTTTGTGAACCATGAGCACATTGGGACCGATGCAAATTATCCCACAGATATCACATTTTAGCTTTCCGTTAGGAAGTCGAATGCCTCCAACTCCTGACATAGCCTTGCTGCCTGGGCCATTGTGTGAGCCATTCATTTTGTCTCCAGAGGTATCAACCACTCGTAAATCCTCCGCACATTCTTCCCCATTCATTTCACAGGCACGCCCATTCTCTTCATCACTCTGAGTCTCTATTTTAATATTACCGGCTGAAAAAAACAATAGAGGATGCTACTCAGTTTTGTTGCAGGATAAATGTGGTGGCCAAGAAACAATCACATCAAAGGAGAATGTACAATATATCCAAATAACAGAAGCTACAAACACAACTACAGTTCTCTGTGCCATGCGGTGAGTTTACAACACATGGAGCAATGAACAATTAACATCAGGAAGGCAAATACAAGGCATCCAGGGAACTGGGAACCCAAATAATATTGCAGCGCTGTTCCTAGGTCACTTTGAGGTTTCTGAGTTTGTAATATTAATTTTGACAGTTCAGGCTAATTGAAATTAAATTAGTAATTGATCAGCATCTCATGGATTTGTCCCAAAGAGCTGTGAAAATAAGCAACACATCAAAAACAATTGAATATGCAACATCATCCACTTGGCAGGACAGTCCAGAGAGTTGTACTGAATTCAGGTATTTGTTTTGCAGTTTTATAGGATGTTAGGACAGTGTTCCTATTGATCAAAGAGAATAAACATTGATTATAAAAAACAAAGTGCAGAAAGATGGAAGGAAGAATTCAAGGGCAAGAATGGCATCACAGGAAATTACAGGAGTAATAACTGTGTTTTAGGGTAGCAGGATTAGGGTCACCAAGCAAGAGGAAAAGATATCTACAACCACAAACTTCTATTAAGACCAGTCAAATCAACGAAGATGGTGGGAGAACTGTTCTGAATTTTTGGGCAAGTTCTCTGTATTACAGTCCCATAGGTGACAACTGCTTGCAACTAGAAGAAAAACGCAGGTGTGAATTTGGCATAGTCTGACTACATGGGAAAGCTTGTAGGTTGGTAGACTGTATCTGTCCCAAAACTAAATATTACAGAAAAGGGCCATGGTTCAGATCAGCTTGCAGTACTATTCATCCCTCTTCTCTCTGCAGGACTGCATTATCTTTTTTTTTTTTTTTTGTAGAATAAACTGTCTGTATAGTTAATTCCTTGTTTTTTTGTTTTGATGACTTCAGTGGAAAAACAGTTCTTCATTCAACTCCAAAAGACCAAATCTTAATTTCCTTTCAGTGAAAAACCCAGTTCTTCTCCAGAACCCAAGAGGAGCATATTTACTGTAGTGGCTAGATGAGTATGTAAGGGGTCTGCTTCATCCCATAGAGAGCCAGGTCTCTTCTGTTCAGCAATTAAATGGGAGCCTTATTCCTACGTGGTGCAGTAGCAATGACAAAATTAAGCTAAGGGCACTAATTACATTAAAGGTTGAAAGATCCTAACACTTTCTTGAAAATGAAATGTTTGCTCAACTTTTCTTTGTGACCCCCTGCAACCTCCCAGGTGTTCCAGCTGGGCTGCAGGGGTGTGTCTGATGATAGGGTCTGAAGGAAAGCCCTGCTAGGAAATATGCTTGGAGTAAAGGTGTTTGCTTTTCTGAACACTGCTTGGCTGGAACCTTTTTAAAAAGGGTCTGTAGGCAGTTGAATGTTTTTTCAGTTAAAAAAATTGATCCAAATTTTAATAAAAGTCATATGTAACAGAGATAAAGGGCACCTCCAAAACAGCAGGAATCCTGAAACAATTATGGCATAAAGAGGGGAATAATTTAGAGGTATGGAAAAAAAATCAGTGACAAAACAGTGATTTACAAAGATGGTAGAAGCGCCTAATCAGACATGTTCTACAGTATTCCACAGAATTCACACAAGTATTTTCTCTTAATTATAAGAATGACAATTTGTATGTAAATATGTACATCATAACTGGTTATGTAAATAAACTGCATATGCCTTGCCTGCTAGGCAAGTTTGGAGAAGGTGGCTTATGTTAAGCTGAAACAAAACATATGTGGACAAAACAAAAAGATCACAGTACTTAAACCCTCTGGAAGCATAAGTGGACAAATGAACATTACTGAGAGGTGAAATGACACACAAATAAATCACAGAAGTAGGAACTAGATGGAAATGCTCTGAATTCAGTGAGCTGAATTTGCAGTATACTTACGGGAAAAAGATTTGGGAATTATCGCATGAAAGTCCCTAAAGCCTTCTGCCCCATATGCAGCTGCAATAAAGAAGGCAAACAGGATGCTGTTTGTGGTACAGCTAGCAGTAAATGTAAGAGAAGGTGGCATTATTGCTATATGAGAAATACAAGGAGAAAGACAGGGCTACCGTCACAGAAGTAAGACAAGAGTTCAGGACAAAGCAGTGGGACAGCATGCAGAGGAATTCAAACCTGCCTCTGACGTCTCTGATCTGTGAAAATGCCACATTTTCCAAAGCATTCAAACAAGTTTTATCATGTTTTCTAAAAGCATAACCTTTCTTGGGCATTCCCCTCGCTTGCAGGTTAACTCCCACTGAAGTCAAGAGGAACTTTGGCTGAAGCTTCTAGAGCAATGCCAAACAAGAGTCAAGCACCTAACCCACCCTTCTCCCAGTTCCACAGAAACCACAGCCCCTGTAATGAGACCTTTCGCCGTCATTCTCTCTTTGCATGGCAGAGAATTCTGCTTTATCTGTGCTCATTTCTAGTCACTGCAGTTGTAAAAGTTAGGTTGCATTGTTGTCTTTGCACAAGTAATGAACTTACATAATGGAACAACAGAGAGTTAGATTATCTATATAGTTGTGTACTGGCACATTTTTATCTTTTTTTTTTATTTCTGATGCTAGAATCCTACACAAAAGTAGCTGTACAAACACAATACACCGTGAAAGTTGTGTATTGCCAAGTGCAAATTAACGTGCCCTGGGGTATATTGATAGTGTTAATGATACAGTCCATTACTGGCTGTAAGCAGTGCCTGAGATATTGATCTCCTCAAACTTCACTAAAGCTCTGCAGCAATGCCTCTGGAGCAGCAAAGCTCCCTTGAGCAATGCAGCTCTGCATAAAGCAGAGCTGGCACCCAGGATGTCCCTTCAGGACTGCTCACCAACAGCGTGCTTTGGGTAGGAAGCTCACTCTGGAGACAAGAGCTGAGGCCACATTCCTAACCCTGGCTTCTCGCAGAGATTTTTCAGGTCTCATTAGAAAACAAAATCTCTTCACGCTCAAATTTAATACATTTTGAGTACCTGCTTTTCAAAAATAGGTTACTGTAAGAAGCTCCATTGCAGGAGAAGGAACAGGGCAGAAATACACGGGATTTTTTGTCAAGTCTGACTGAGAAATGGGAAATAAAAAAATAAAAAAAATAAAAAAGGCTGCACAGCTTTATTTAGAGACTTAGACTAAAAAAAAAAAAAAAANAAAAAATAAAAAAAAAAAAAAAAAAAAAAAAGAAACAATAATATCTTATATTTCTTTTGTGAGAGATATTCTGTCCCTCCCTTGCTATAGGGGACAAAATAACTTTTGGGTCACAGCTAGATGGGAATCAAGACTTTTCAGGTGCATTAAACACTGCATTTGCACAGCTTTCTCAAACACTTACTCAATGCAGTCTTTGTAGAAATGATATTTGGTAAATTCAGGCATTAATTACCTGTGCAATAATTAATTCTAACAATTTTTCATTGGCTCTTCTAGCACCATCAAAGCTTTACTTATTAATTGACTTTAATGTTTGGAGACCACTTTATAAGGCTCTGTGTTCTACTCTCCCTGTGCACTCTCTGCACATCAGTACTCACTCAGTACTGGTGTAATTTGGGGAAGTCTAAATCAAACGCTTCTTTGTGTGCAAAGAATGTAGAGTGCATCAGTGTCACTGAACTGTCAGCTCTTCCCCCACCTTCCCACTGACCTATCTATATTGTGGATAATTCAACCAAAATCAGGGCACTCTGTAAGTCTCTTGTGCTATCTGATGTCTAATGAGAACTTCACTCTGGATTTTCTGAAGTGCACTTGAAATTTATGTCTTGAAGAGTGTTTGCTATGACAAAACATGGCTTATGCAAAAGTATTTGGATGAAAAAGAACTGACATGCAAAGGGGAAGAGGGGTGATGATACGATTTGTCTGTCTTTTCAGATCCAAGCACTGTTTTCTTGGGAAGGGCACTGTGGTTGGCTCAGCATGGCACTCAAGCTGGGATGCCCAGAAAGGTCGTATAAAGGGACAAAGGCCTGAGTCACACTTCCCTGGAAAGAACTGAGCAATGCCAAGAGGGAAGGTCGGTGTTTTGCAATGAGTGAAATGGTCTCTTAGCGGGGAGAAAGGAGAAACCAAATGCACTTCCTTGGAAACAGGAAGGTTTGGAGGAGCAGCATTTAAGGACAAGAGAGTAGGTAGCTGGAGTAAAGGCCTGTGTAGGACTAGTGTTTTGTCTTCAGCTCCACGTGGACTCCCTCCCACATGTAAATGCCTTTCAAAGTTTTGTGAGGCTTTGGTACTAGGTTTTTGAGTGTCTAGGCTAAAATCTCATTTGAAAGAGGACATTCACATCCCAACTCATAACCTTCTCTGCTGGGATTTTTAAAGAAGAAATTAAAAAAGACCTGGATATCAAAGGTATTTAAGGAATAAAAGAGAATAAAAGATCACACTGAAGTTGTTGGGGAATTTGAAGGATAGCCTAACTCCTATTGATTTAAATGCAGTTTGAGTACTTTAAGTATTTTATAGCAATGAAGGTACTTAAATGCATTGTGAGGCATATACATGTCTTAAAGAAATTGTCCTTTTGCCTTTCTTTGAAAGTAACCACAGTGATCTAATTTTTGGTCGTGACATTACTCCATGCAAATTCTTGCTTGTACTTAGCAGCCAATAGCAAAGAAAATTCCTCTCAAAGTTGTTTCAAATAATTTGAGTACATGCAGTTTTTTTGTTTGTTATTCCAAGACAAATCAGAAGTGTTTTGTTGATGTTAGTTGATGCTTAACAGCAGCTTTAAAGTCCAGCAATAGTTTTGTGTGCAGACACCACAGCTATTCCAGCAATAGACAGATGAAGCTGCAACAATGTTTGATTCATTTGAGCAGTAGCTTGAGAGTATTACGGTGAGAAGAAGAAAACCTTTAACATCATTCGTGTTAGCAAATTATATAAAATGCTGCTACAAAGGTAGAACAAGATGAAAATAGTCTATTAGACTGAAATAAACCACCCCAACACATGAGGCTGTCAACAAAAGCTGCCAGGATCTCTTCCTGTTTACACAAATCCAAGATACAGACAAAACAGAGTGTTGCAAGCAATTCTACCTGCTACTTCTTCAATAACAGCTACTCTGTGCATCAAACCCTCACACATAGCTATGACCTGGAATCCATACCTTCCCCTTTTCACATCCTAGTCATTAACTGTGGCATCAGTGCTGTTCTGACAACAGAAAAATACTGCGGGTAGAGGACGTTGTTCTCAGAAGTACAAGGCTCACAAGAGGTTATTTGTTCACAGAATATTTAAGGATTCATTTTTCTCTGGGAAGTCTTGACAGCAACAGAGACAGATTCTTCAACCTGCATTTCCATTCATAGTATCTTTACCTTATGAGTTTCTGAAGAGACATGAAGAGTCATTTAAAAAAAAAAAAAAAAAGGCCAAAAAAAAGCCTGGGCAGAGCAACTATAATGAGCTATGGGATGATCAAAGCTCTCAGTAAATAAAATTCAGAAGATGCAGCATGGCAAAGCATGTTAGATACGACTGTTTTGCCCTCTCTTTTCTACATATTGCACTGCACTGACCAGTTTATCGGTCATTTGTGGTATCTGCACACGCAAAACGCTGAAAGTTAGAGGTCAACTCAGAACTGACTGTGATGAAACTTAATTGCTATGGACAAAAATAATTAGTAAGTAAAATAGGCTGTATGTAGCCCATGTTGCACAAACTGTTACACAGGACTTTGTTTAGGAAAAAAGCCAGCACTCACTGTGTTAGAAGACAGTGAGAGCACAAACACCAGGGGAGGTGTCTGAGGTTGGTAAGGAAGCCCCAATATAGAGCAGGCACTTTATCACTTCGCTTGAGAGTGCTGAGTTCTTTACTGCAGGCTGCACTGTGGCAAAGAGGGGATGGCAGATAAAAGTGAAAGCTTTTTAATTAGAAGCTCTCAGCTAGATTTTTAAAGAATCACAAAAATTACAGAAAGACGTGTAACAGCACGACCCACAGAGGCACACCTGTAGGTACAGCAGACTGGGTACACTGGATAAGAAGACTGTCCTTGTGGGATCGGAACTGCCCCACCTTCAACAAGTGCCAATCAGCCCTTGGCAGCCAATTTTGCCCCACTCTAATTTTGGCTTCCAATCAAATGGATATTATTCCAGAAAGACAGGCATCCTCAGATAAGCTATCTCTGGTGGGACAACCAGCATGACATGCTCCACCCTTCTCATCATCCTCCACCACTGTTTCCTCCCACTGACACCCAGCTGTGGGCACCTGGGGTGCAGCCCCAGCACCTGCCTGCATGCCTTGGCTTTGGCAGCACAGTGCAGGGAGCAAAATACATCAACACAGCTTTCTGGGGCTGCACTGAGATCAGGATGCAAGGAAGACAACCAAATGAACAAGTAACCAGCAAAGTGTTTCCTCTCTTGGTATAAAAATAAGGGACTCTAGCTCCACTGTGCAGACTCCCAGTAAGCTCAAATGGCTTAGCCACAGGAATCCTTTAATGCACCAGTGTGGATGGATAGGTTACAGACAGTGTCAGGTAATGATCCTGAAATCTGGTCACATGATTGAGGCAGAGTGCTTTTGGTAGTGAGCTGGTGTTTCAGCAGGAAACCATCCAAGAGCCTGTTCTAGTTTGTGTTTATGGTTAGTCTTTATCACGCTACTTGTTGGTACATCTTGTACTAGGGTCATGTTTTTTCAAGGAAATGGTAACTACCTGTCTGCTTGATGTTCATCTGAATTGCCAATGAAGCAAAGTTTTGAAGGAGAGAGAAAGGGCATTATCAAGAAAAGACATACTGAACCTATTTCTCAAGTTCCGTGTGTAACCCATTCTTCCTCTGTAAGGAGAGCTGTGTCCTTCACTGGCCACATGACAGAGAAGCTAAGGAAACTGCTGCTGCAGGCTTGTTGGTAACAGCCCTTCCTGACACTTTTCTGTTATGAAACGTAAGCTGGGAAGGGACCGAAGGGAAAAAACTGAAGGGAAATATTTGCTGTGAACCTGTAGCAAGAGCAGAGCTTGTCATCCTCAACAACTTTGTCTCACTGCTTTATTTTGTTGTTGTTGTTGTTCTTTTTTTTCTGTGGGCATTAAAGGATGAGGAAGTACCAAAAGGGCATTTAACAAGAAATTTTTAAAAAGCAAAATTACCTCAAATAACTATACACAACAGTGAGTTTAAAACACTCCAAACATATGAAATTATTCCTCGCTCACAGAGGTACATATGTGTGGAAAAATGTTCACATATTAAGTTTGTTACTGGCGAAGCTGCATCCTCCAGAAATTCCATAAACATTGCACCTTACAGCAGTTGTCCAGGAGAAGCAGAGTCTCATACCTTCCATAACCTAAAACCTGTATGGCATCCTACTTCTCTAATATTTCCACAAGGTGTATTTGGGTGAAATTCATAGGCGAATTCAACTAATGCAATGAAATTCTAGCTAAAGGAAGTCACATGTGGCAGCCTGGAAGAAGGTGAAAACAAGAGCTTTGATATCACAAAGACCCCTTGTTGTTCATGCAGAGTGTACATCTGCAAAAAAGTCTGTTTTGGAGGAGTGACTAAGACAAGGTTTGACAGGGAGAGCAGAGACACTCCTTACAGATGAGAGAGACAAGTATTGTCTTACAAGAAGCCATATGGACATCACTGGAAGTTGTCCTTAGTGTGCTACAAACCCTGAGTTACTATGGGCATCACTAGGCAAAGCAAAGGGCTTAGCAAAAGCAGAAATACAGAGGATAACATGTAACTACATGCTTAATGGGATCAGCTACAAACAAACGACGTGAACACCAGTTAGAGGGGAAATTTTAAGCCTAACTGAACAAGAGAAAAGCTTGTGAAATCTGAACAGGTACATGGGGCATTGGTCAGATCTGTACCAGATGAAGATGGTGGTCACTGCCCTGCAGAAGAGCTATGCTTGGGAGTTGTCCTTGGTCTGTGGGAGGAAGGGGAGGATACAGCTCCCAGACTTGCCAGTGTGGTGCAGGGAGGGCACAGGGGTGGGAAAGGAGAACTGTTTGCATATTGCTTCAGAGCACCTAAATTTGCCTTGCCCTGCATGCAAAACTAGCCCTTGCAAACCTTCCGCTTTTCATGCTCCAATTCAGTGGTCTGCATAGATGTCTTTCATTTTGTCCCTGGAGTGGCACACATCCTCACTGGCTCAGGATCTGTCCTTGTGAGTCCTCCCTTGTGCACATTTGCACTACGCCTTCTCAGTCAGCAAGAAAATGCAGGGACTTTTACGGGGGACTGTTGAGTACAGTGATGATGCTTTGAGTGCTATTTGACACAAATGTCAATAGTTCCACAGCTGCAAAAGGGTTAGCAGATCTAAAATTAGACCACGCAGCTGTTTAGGTTTGAGGAGGTGCTGTGCGTTGTCAGTCTGCTCGTTCAAGAAGAGGTCGGAGGTTGAAATGGAGAGGAATCTTGCTATTTGAACACTTAACAGGGATGACAATTCATTGAATGGCCTACTGTCAAAACAAATTCCAGAGCTGATTCTCCTCCATTGGACAGTGAAAAATAACAACCAAGGATATCGGAAGTTTGTTCTAGATTAAAGAAGGTCAAATGCAGTCTTCACATTACAGTAGTAAATCCTAGTCTACATCTGGGGAACAAGCATAAATTTTTTCTACTAAAAAACCTAAAGAAATTCTCTGAATATGGGCATACCAGATAGGTCTTGAGGAGAAAAATATCAGGACAAAATTAATTCTTTCTCATCATATATTACAGTCAGTGCTTTGCCACAGGATCTAGAGCTCCTAGGCAATCAGTCCTTCATGCAGGGAACTCCCAATGATTCTGGGAGTCTCACGAAAGCTGAAATATGTGGATCATTCTGAAGTCCGCAGAACAAGTCTGTGGAGTCCAAATTTTTGAAGGACTTGTTGTCTTTCCTCACTTCCTTGGCCAGTTTTCCTATTTGCTTTTTTATCACTTTTACCTCAGGAAAAACAAACTCACCTTGCCTTCCCTGAACAGAATCCATTCTTAACTATATTAGCACTGTGATAAGTTACCCTTGACATAATTTTCCTTTTTGTGAGGCATCCAACAATTGCCATGTATACTGTTTCCTTGGGTCTTTGAACACAGTGCTAAGACAAACACATTAATTTCATTAGCTTTCTTTAAAAGCTGACTCAGAAGGAAGAACAGATTATTCCAAAAATTGAAGTTTCTCAGAAAGAAGTGAAAAAACCTCATGACAGAAGTCCAGACTAAATAATTTTATGTATGTAAAAGATATTACATTAGGAACTGCTTTTCCTCCTTTTAAGTTCTGTTACATAAATGCAAAAGAGATCAGAATGACGTCTCACAGCTAGAGCACTTGCATGCAGGTGCTCATGACTTTTCATGCTAGGTGTACATAATTGCACTGAAGACATCAGTGGTGGAGAGAGGGTGATGTTAGTAGAAGGTAAAAAGAAACTGAATTTTTTTCTAATTTCAGAGGCCACATATAAACCACGAGGAGGTTTATTTTAGTAAGGTCATTCTTCCCTAAAAATAATTCAGGAAAGAGGTCACACCCAAAATGGTCAAACTTGTGGCAACTTCCTTGCTCCCATCTCCAAGCGCACCTCAGTGGTGATTTGAAACTCCTGAGTCCCTATTAATGTTCAGAAGGATGTTTCCAAGGTCAGAAGGGAGCCATGTCACAGAAGAGTGCTCTAAACTGAAGCTAGCTGGGCTTCTGGTACAGCTGTTATCATGCCTCCAAATGAGAAAGGCCAATATGGTAAGCCATTGAGGTCCAGCTTTCTCAAACCTTTAGCAATGCTTAAGGATGGTGAAAATAAAACAGCGTTTTAAGATTATTTACCACTTTCTTGAATATTTGAAACTCACTGGAAACACAGTTAAGATCACAATCTTCAAACAGTCACAAACACCATGCTGAGTATCAGCATCTTACATCAAAATGCAACCGTTTTCTTCACATGGATAGATCAGCAAAGCATCTAAGCCAACATGTTTCTGGCAGAGCACTGAGGGTTACGAGGGTTCAAAGCTTACAAAATAATAGTTGTGGAATTAAAGGGTTTTCGGTAGCACTGCTCTTGAGTCCATTGTCATAAATAGCCCCAGACAATTATGATCAGGTGAAACCTATATAACTCAGACCACAGAAATTCTTTAATCAAGGCCTTAATTTCTGGAGGTAGTACTGAGTAATCTAAGATGATTTAAACATCATTCGAATGTTGCTTGAATTTCACTGAATTCTTCCACTCATTTCAATACATCTACCTTTTTTTAACAACTGGCTATCAAGGAAAGATTTTTACAGAAAGCAACCAATATTTTCTGGCTTTCCAACTGGAGGCACTAACAAAACTAGACAGTCAGAAAACACAGATCAGCCTGAAAAAAACTGATCGTTGAGAAATCAAACCACTGTCTGAAGTTCTGTACCTAAATTTTAAGCATCTGAAAACCAGGTCCACTCTCTGTTCAGCACGCATGTTCAGGCAGGTTGTGTGTTAGTCTCTCACAAACTCATTGCCATGACTTGTAAACTGAAGAATGGACAAGTAGTTAGCAAAAAGAACATGTATTGACATATCCTGGTTTCAGAGTTCCAGAGGTAGTTCAGGCATTGCTTCCCTGCAGCAGAGGGAGACTTCCAAACACGTTCCACCACAACATCCTACAGAATGCAAGCAACTGTGCAGCAGAGAATAATTTTGGATTATTTGAATTATTTGGGAGTTCAAGTCTCCTTGATTTATGGTGGTGCTTAGACTTTTAAGACAACCTGAGCTTCTCAGGGTGAGTAGAATAAAAAGAAACCCACACTAAGAATGCTGTTGAACTTAAGTCCAGTCGCAGCCATAGCTGAGAAACATCACAGCTTCCTCCTTGTCCGGCTTAACAGGAAACCTCTATCTGCTGTTCCTCTAACTCCTTCCACAAACACTCAGAACAGTCTGGACATATTACCCATTTCCTCCTGCCCCACAGTTGTTTATCTCTTTAGCATCTGTCATGGTCTAGAAGTTCGGGCTTTACCAGTTGCTATGATGTAAATTTAGATAACCAAGCAGAATGGCTTCTAGAAAACTCTAGGAAAAAGAAAATAAAAAGAAAAAAAAAAAGAGAGCGAGAGAGAAAAAGGAAAAAAAAAGGCGAAGAACTGTGAAAGAAATGTGTATCTCTAAGTAATGGGTGCTCTAGAAGTAGTTGAGTAAAGTCTGAGGGAACATCTCCCCAGCTGCTGAAATCTCAAGAAACCTGCAGCACCTCCTTGTTCTCACCCATGGCATCCTTCAAATGATAACACACACACAGAGCTACTAATTTTTTTTTTTTCAGGGGTGTTTTCAGGTGCCTGTGCTCCATGAGGCCTACAAGTCTGCTCAGCTTTCATGCCTTCCTTTACATTCAAGTTCAGGAACATGGCAAGGCTTTATCTCTGTTGCAGTAGTATCTTGGGAGACCTTTAAACAGGCTGCCATCTCTCATTGCATTCAAGGAAATGGTGGTTGTTCAGTAGGGTTATTTTAAATTAGGAAAGACATTACCTCAAGTTCCTGGGCCAGAAGCCTCATGACTTTGTGTCATTTATCTTCCCTATTAATAAATCTTTCCCTTTTTTCTCTCAGCCCCCCCTGCTCCCTCTCCCCTTGGACCGGCTTCTGCACACTCCTGGAGGTGAAACTCAATAGCTGCAGTTGTGACACTGCAGTTTGTGTGTCATATTGTAACCGGGTTTCCACATCCTCCTCGCTCTGTTGTAAAAGGCCTTGAAAAGGAAGAAGTGCAAATAATGAAATATAGGAAAGCAGGAAAAGAGGAAGCAGCCGAGAGAGAGCAGCCCAACTGAAATGCTAAGAATTATGGAGAAGTGACAGAAAGGGAAGCACAGACCAGGAATTATGTTTGGTGGCTTAGAAGAAAAAAAATACACCAAACAAAACATACACAGGCTCAGCCTTTTCTGCCCCTAAAACAGTCTCTCGTATTAATCCTCTCCAACTTTCATTCGCTTGACCTGTACTTCCCTTCCTACCTACCTGAAGGTAGTTACTGAACTGTGCTACTGTGTGGGCAGCCTTAATTCACTGAGACGAACCTACCACTCTGCTTTGCATCTTCCTACTAAGAAGGTGGACAAGAATCGTTATTGTTCTGAGGAAGAAGAGAAGGAAATCAAACACAAAGGAAAGACCTCAAGATGCTTCACCTTAAGGCAAGAGTACTTGATTAGGCAACGGTTTTCTTTGCTGAGAGCAGAGTGGTGGAAGAGTACTGGAGGAAATTAGCTAAAGAAGAATAGGGATTGCCTAACTGGGCAATCCTGCCTGATGGCCAGTGGATGGAAGTCCTTCCCCTGAGATCATGTACTGTTCCATCCTGCTAATTCAGAATGAAACTTGGCTGGAGCAGAAAACATTTAAAATTCACATGAAGAATTTTCTCTTCTCTATTTGTAGTCAAAAGAGATACAAAGCAGAATGTGAATCTGTTAAAGAACAGCATATGACTGAGCTTTTTACACTCCCCCTATCTCAGGGACTTTTCTGTAAGAATTCATCTGATGCAGGCATGAGTAAAAAGTAAAACTTGTAAAATGACCCTCTATAAATATCACAACCCCTATAGTTATGCAGACTTTTTGAGTCAAGCTCCAGTCTTCATCTTATCTAGTGGCTAACTGAATGTTGTAGTTTTTCAGGAAGATAGTGGTGAAATCCTGTATGTAAATGAAGACAGGAGTGTTACACAAAGGTGTACTGCGGTATAATTATTTGTTCATCACTGCGTGAAAACTACCCTGTTGGAAGAGCTCGTTCAAAACCATTTGTGGCTATTCCCCCACAAAGGAGGCTGTTAGGAGGTGATAACAAATGGGTATTAGTGAGGCTTCACTTTTTTTGAAACACTCTTGCACAGCAAGCACCAGCAGGCTCTGATATTTTCCCTACTGTTTATCTGTAGAATAGGAATATGCTCTGGGCCACTCAATCAGTATTGAGTTCTACAGCTAAAGTTAATGCATTTTGGATCATGTAGGAAAGAGAAGAGAGGAGTTTACCAGTGTGTGAAGGAGTTAGCTTCTGATGAACAGCAGCATTCTCTCAGACTTTGTGGCTGTTGGAGAGCTGCACTGCATTTCCCACCCTGCAACTCTAAGTGCTCTTGTGCTTCATTACAAATATAATAGTTCTTGCTCATGATCAAATATCATACATATTCCAATAAAGGGAGATTATAAACAGGAGGGAAAACAACTTTTTACATGCATAGTTAGTGACAGGACAAGGGGAAATGCTTTCAAACTAAAGAAGGAAATATTTAGATTAGATGTCAGAGGGAAGTTTTTCACAAAGGGTGGTGAGGCCCTGGCACAGACTGCCCAGAGAAGCTGTGGGTGCCCCATCCCTGGAGGTGCTCAAAGCCAAGTTTGTTGAGGCCCTGGGCAGCCTAAGCTGGCGGGTGGCAGCCCTGCCCATGGCACAAGGTTGGAACTGGATAATCTTTGAGGTCTCTTCCAACCCAAGTAATTCTATGACTCTGTAAATACTTTTCTAGGAATGGCAGGGTGGTCAAGCAGTGCTATTCACAAACAAGTAAATGATGATTCTGTGCATACATGCCCATGTACGTATACGTAGGTCATAACAAAAGCAATACACCCTATTTATTTCCATGGAAATTACAACAAAGAGCTCAATAAGACTATTTGATAGAGCAAGTGTATAAAACACTATTTTTCAGCATAGTCACCACTATCAGCTATTCATTTTCACCAGCGATGAACAAAAGCCTGCATGTCACTTGTAAAATCTGCACCAGCAGAGGTAACCTGCTGTTTCACAGATGCTATGACAGCTGAGGGCTGTGTCCTGAAATTTTGCTTTGATGGAGAATTCATGTCAGTCCATGGACTGCCGTTTTGACTCCTGCTCATAGTGGTGACACCATGTCTCATCACTGTCAATGATGTGGTCCAGGACGCTTTCCGCCTTAGATTGTTCTGTAGGTCCTAATAAACTTGCATATGGTGTTCTTTCTATTCCTGTGTGCACATTCATGGGACCTGTCTGACACAAATTGCTACATTCCAACATTGCCCCCATCATTTCAATACTGAAGCTAATATTCAGCTCGACACAAAATTCCCTGGTCATAATCTGCCAATTGGTGTGGATGAGCTGATCAAGACACTCTTCATTTTGTGCTGTGACAGCTGTGCATGGCTGTTGGAATGTGGCTCATCTTTCACACTGCTGTCACCACTGCTGAAATGTACTGCCCACTGTGCTCACATCCACTGTTTGGTCTTCATAAATGTTCAGTAAGCTTCAACGAACCCATTGACAAATGGGTGCCATTTTTTTCACATGGAGGAATTCAACGACACAGTTTTGCTCCATACTCACTTCTAAGTCAAACAACATCCTTTCAGACTGCCCCTCTGCTGCCATTTGCCACACAGCAACAAAATGTAAAGGAATATTTATGGGAAGGTTTAACCTCTATGCCAATCCAACAACATCTGCCTCCGACACTGGGGGCCAACATCATAAAATAGGAGGCATTATTTTCAGAGAAGCCCCTGTATATAACAGATGTATGATCACTGTGAGGGTTTTACTCACCTTATCTTATTTGTTACAGAGAAGGTCTGGTGTATAATTTGGGTGTGTACCATGACCTGAGTGCTCCTGGCTTTTCTGGTTGTAGTCTGGTTTTAACTTCAGTGGAGCCCCTCTTAGAGTCACAGAATCATTAAGGTTGGAAAAGATCTGAAAGATCTTCTAGTCCAACTGTCCATCTACCACCAATATTGCCCACTTGAATATGTCCCTAAGTATTACTTCTACCCTTTTCTTGAACACTTCCAGGGACAGTGATTCCACCACTTCTCTGGGCATTCTGTTCCAATGCCTAACCGTTCTTTCTGAGAAGAAATCTTTCCTAACATCCAACCTGAACCTCTCTTGATACAACTTAAGGCCATTACTTCTCATCCTGTCACTGTTACCTGGGAGAAGAGACCAACCCCCACCTTGCCACAACTTCCTATTAGAGAGTTGCAGAGAGATCTTCCAAAGACAAAAGTCAGTCAAAAAACAATGATCTGTCAAGTCAAAAGAGTATTGTAAGAGAGAATTTAGCTCTGGATGTTCTCCACAGTAAATGGATCAAATTTGATTTTGGATGAGAAATGGCTAGTGAAGGAAGTAGAAACTTTATTTTCCTGTCAAGACACTCATAATGCTACTAACTGTTAAATCAGGATAGCAGAAAACAACTAAGCACTGGTTTCTACTGCAGTCCTAGCCATAAGGAAAGACATGGGTAGTTTGCTTGATTAAGGAGCAATACCACACGGGGATTTTTATGCTGATGTAAACTTGGAAAATAGAGAACATTAAACAGCATTAGAAATAGGCAATACTTGGTCCAGAACTATTCTCAGTTTCTCACCAAGCATAAACCGTACTTTTATTTTAATAATTTTCTTCCTCACAAACAGTGGCCTTCTACTCCAGCCTAAAAATAATTTGAGAATAACTTGGGAAATCTAGGTTTAATTCCTAGCTCAGCCACAGACTTCCTGTGTGGCCATGGGAAAGGCGCTTATTCCATCATGTGCCTTTACTTCCCTATCTGTACATCTTTCAATTCTTTTTTAAATGGGGATAAGACTTTTTTTTTTTTTAATGGGGAAACTCAAAAGTTTTGCTACCGTCAGGAATGATTACTGTATCAGGATGCACGCCTTACAAGTGTCCTAACACGTGAAGCCAGAATCTGGCCATACTGTGGTCACTTTCCTGGCATGTGTCCCACAAGAGGCAACAGGAGCATGGGGCAGACAGCAGTGGTAGCTGCTATAACTTAGGTGTTGGTGAAAATGCCACACATAATCTGTGACATGGCCCACAGAATTACACAAGTAGAAGGTTTTTTGTCATCCATTTAAGAAAAATTCACATCCATAAAATACTGGAGATCAGGTGCTTGGATCCCTCATCCTGTTCTCCCTTATCTGGGATTGCTCCAGGTCAAAAAGGAGACTTTTTCTTCCTTGAGCTATTGACACAGGAGCAAGAAAGGAACTTTAAGTTTTCTCAGCCAGCCTGTTCCCATGCTGCCACTCCATTCAGAGAGAGAAGTCATAAAGGTAACTAACTACTTCAAGAAAGAAACAATATAAGCTGTTTAAAATATCCAAAACATTTTAGAATTTCCTGTTACACTGCCATCAGCATGGTAGAAGCTGAGTGGCTTGAAAAAGGAAACAAGAGGGGCTTATACCTTTATTGTAGGACATGACTAAATACTGAAAACTATGTCATCTCTAGATCAGATCTGTAGTGTTTCTCAGATACATTCAGTCATTAGCTGTGAAATCCCTACAAAACCAAATTACTGGAGTATTTTGTAATTCAAAAGATTTTCAGAAGTATCTCAGCAAAAAGAAAAGCCTGGACAAGGACACAGATTTGAACTCCTGCAAGTTAAGACAGCTTAAGCAAAGCTTTACCTCCCCCTGCCCATCCGCACAGAATCAGCCTCACTCAGAGTCCTGTCGCATCAATATTGGACTGTAAATTCCACCCATTGCACTGGCACAGCCCTGGACTCTTGCCTCTACAAATCAGACACAGTGATCAAAATTTGATATCCCATAAGCGTTTGTGATCTTTTTAGGCTATCAGCTTTGGTATTTTCCTGCCCTCTCAGCATTAATGGAATATTTGAAAGTGTCCAGCAGGCAAAGTTTTGTCAAACTTCCTCTCCACTCTTGGTCTCATGTCACAGACAGTGTAAGTGCCCTTGGAGGACTCTTTCTTTTTAAAACATCCATTCAGTTTCTACTTCAAATACTCTCCAAATATTGCAAAAAAAAGCACCCATCTTTACCAAACAGAAAGGATTCTAAGAATGTGTTACAAGTTTTCTGCTCTCACCTGTGACTTTCAAGCAGTCACATTTATTGGCCAGTGATAACATCCTATTAAGAGGTTAACTAGGGGTAGTTTTTAGATAGGCAAAACTCTGAAGGTCTAATTCTGCTGCACCTAAATATCTATATGTATATGAGTCTGTTTGTGTGTTCAAGGGAACAACACTGAACTCAAGATCTGAACTGGTATGTTTCAAAATTATACTCTTACTTTACACAGAATTTCATCATTTTGAAAAGACTACTCACACAGTGACTACTTTCTCCCTAACCAGCATCTCTAAGTTCATTCTCATGTTCAGTGTCACTAAAATACAAACCCTAGGCTGCTTAGACACGTGAAAAATCACCAGGTGTGGCACTACAATTAGGAAACCTCCACCTATCCCATGAACTACCATATTGAAACTACTTGTTTCTATCAACCTGGAGAGTGCATCTATACTATTCAGTCCAGGATTAATAATGCACATGAATATAATTCTAACACCCAGACTGTGTGGTTGAATTAAGTGTAAGACAAATGGAAAAGGTGAAAACCTTCCTCCCTAAAATGCAAAGCAGCTTTATATAAGCTGTTATTTCTTATTAGCTAAAGTAAACTTTTATATCTGAACCATGTTTGCTCTGTACTGTAGAGTACAGCATGAGGTCTGAAACGCAAACTAAATCTTGCAAATTCCACCATCTGTGAACACATATAATCTGAAAATACAATTTGCTGTAGTGGAACATGGGCTAAGCTAGGCCACTGCCAAGCAAGTGTCAGACTTTGCCTTCAGAATGTTGACCATTAACTGGTAAGATGGCCAGAAAAGAGACAAAAATATCAGGTGGGCCAGCAATTTTTTGTTCATTTGGAGGAGAGCATCTCAAGGAGAGAAGCTACTGCCTTGACCAACACAAAAAGTCAATGTCGTAATGGGTGAGCATTTCTGAGTTTCTCAGGTGCTCAAAATCATGTTATTTCAGTATCCCAGTGGCAGGCTGTGGACTCCCAGAAATTGTTAGACATCAGGGTTGTTACGTCTCTCATCAGTGCTGAGAGCTCTCCTGGACACCAGGACAAACAAAGTTTGGCTCATCCACCACCTCAAATTCCTTTTGCTGAAAAGTGCTGTTGCACTGAAAGTCTGTGGGCTCACGCCTTCAGGGTAACGTGCTTCTCAAGTGTTTGTAGAAGAGAACGTTGAAAGTTTCATTTTCTGTTGTCATTTTTTTATCGGATGAATGTGCAGTGGCTGTTAGCAGTGCAGGACAGTGGTATGCTGAGACAAACCTTCCCAGCAAGTCTTGTGAAATTTGTTTCTGCTGATGCAAATGTGCTATTTGCTAGAGCTCCCAATTGCTATCTGATCAACTCATCCTAGGCCTGAACATGAAAAACAGAACCCACAGCCCAGAATGTGGGGATCACTGTGTTCTCAGGAAGTATGCAAGTAATATAACTATCTTTGCTCTCTCTCATTGAAGGTAAAAAAGGAGGGTAAAAAAATAAACAAAAAAAACCTTGTACAGCAAAGACCAGTCCACACACAGGAACGCTGGAGACTTGCCTTTGCAAGGCTCATACATTACACCTAACTGTAGCTCCTCAAGACATGCATAAGGAGATTCCCCGTATATCAGTCACTGTTCCTTTCTCGGATGGGAGTACAGAAAGGTTCATCATGGTATCTGTTGCAGTTGTTCTTTTAGTTGTGCCTCACTTCTCATTAGCTCAGTTAGCTACTGAAAGATCTACAAGTTAGGCATGCATCAGCTTTTAGTGGAAAGCTATATCTGAAACAAGAGATAAAAGATATTATATCTGCTTTTTCCATGTGATTATTTCAACATGTAAAGTCAACTATCCCTCTGTTCTGAGGACCAGACTTCTCCCAGACCTTCACTGTGCAATTCTAAATTTAGAATAGGACTACAGGAGAATTTTCTGAAGAAACCATTTCATCCACCTAGTCCTCACTCTCCATTACAGAATTCATCTGACTGATGCTGTAGAAAATTAAGTGAATAAAATATCTGAATGAGTGAATGAGCAGCACTTAAACCAGTGCCCAGCAAAGGAAAGTGGGCAATCTCTGTTTGCACCAGGAGAGCTCACAGGGCTTGATGGACTCTACGATCACAGCATTGTTGGGACAGGGACCTCTGCTGTGCCTTTTCCTCAGAGACGAAGCCCAGGAGAGTCCTTGGCCTCTTCTCACAGAAGAGGTAACCTCCCTTTATGTGGGGGAGCATCACCTACAGGAAACTCTCTCCCAGGTCTCTGGAGCCTTTGATCACTTTCCACTGTGTGTCCCTTTGGGAGCTTCAATGTTGGGAGGTGGCTGCCATCCTCTCACCACCACGCATTACATGTTGCAAGGAGATGGCCGCAGGAGCCCATGACTCTCTTTACCTGCTGAGCCAGCAGCCCTGCATGGGAAGAGCAAACACCACCTCCTCCATGCTAACCTCACTGGGCTTGGTTGTGCTGTGCACGAGCTCTGTTGGGTACCACATCTATGATGAGGAATGGAGTGTGGATCTCCCTCTCCTTTTACACAGCACTTCCTTTCTTCTTAAACTTCTTGGAAGCCCTTGTAGAATTATGACTTTCACCTCTATGGCACAGATTCTACAGAGGCTGCAAAAGCCACAAGTACAAATGTATCTTCCTCAGCCACTGCCCACTTCCCAAATGGAATTTACACTTAGATTTCTTATAGGGATACAGATAAGTTAGCAGGAACTAACATTTTCCTCTTTTAGGTTTGAAAAAAAGTTTTCTGTAACATGAATTTATTTTGCAGATTGCATGTTTAAAGGGTCATTTCTTTCTGCCTTAAAAGAATGAAAAGCTCAGCTTTCAAGAGAAATGCTGTTCTGTGAACATGCTCTCTTTCAGTCTTTTACCCACACACATACACAGAGTGGAATTCAGTTTTGTAAGCATATAATTTTACATGTGAAGACCTACATTATGGCTTTGTATGTACACGTGTTTGTATATGTACTTACACACATAAAAGGGAGAAAGTAGAACAAATGCCCCCCTTTGGCTGGAAAATTCAGTTATTTCTAACTTCAGTGGAAGTATTAGAGAGAAGCAGTGAATTACAAAAAGTTGTAGGAATGAAAAATACTTTTGCATTGGCTCTTTAACTCAAAGGGCTACATCGTGTATTGTATAAATCAGTCTCTTTCACAGCCCAGAGGAGAAGAGCTTATTAGCAGTGGTTACACTATGCAGCAAATGTACAGACTCATTAATGTGTAATTACAGAACAAACAATATGAGACTTCTCTAGACTGTTTTGCAGAGAGAAAAAAAATCCACTTAACACCACCATAAGCCCATGATAGGATACCAATTTTACTAGGATCTGCTAGCAATGTAGTGGTAAGATTAAACAAATGTCTTGCTACCAGAGGTAATGTCGCATTACCATTATTCATTCCTTGTCTTTTATATGTGTTAGGCTCCAAGGCCACTGAAGTCTTCTGCTAGCACATTATCATTTCTCATTTTTATTTCTACTTGCCATTATGTGGACAAATGGGCAGGAAAAACTAGTTCCTATTTGACTTCTAGATAAATTGCTGTAGGTCCACACCTGCAGTACACAGAGTCCCACATCCCACTGGCCCACAGGGCTCCCCTGCCTCCCCTCCAGCTTTCAGCAGTGTGAGGTGTCAGTTACAAAAGTGTTTGGATTCTGGAAGGAAAACTGAGTAACCGTGATGCAAAAATGAAGGTGCCTCTGTGGTAAAATCATGTCGATGTTGAAGGGATATTCCCAGCTCCTTGCTCACGGCTCCGGCCATCCACAGAGCTTTGCATTTCCATACTGGCAGGACAAGGAGTGGGGAAGCAAAGGGACTAGCCGGGTGGTTTGCTCTGAAGAAACAGTGAAATTAACAGCCCATATTGTGAACACGGACAGCTGGGGTTGGAGTCGGAAGGGATCATGAATAATTCAAGACTTTCTACATAGGTGTTTCTTTCTGTATGCGACTCTTGGCGCAAAAAGCAAGCAGTTTCAGTCCAACTCACTGACCTCACAGGGAGGCAAATCAATTTTTTGTGTGAATTCTTGATGCGCATGTGTTATTCTCAAAAAGAAACTCTCATGGAAATAACTGGAAAGGTAGCTCTAAAACACAGATGAGGGGCAAAAATGGCAGAGATCCCTAGCCAGCAAAAGCCATTTCAGTGCTAATGAAACCATCCCACTTCAACACCAACCACAGCCACCACTTCCGAGCATTGCGACAAATATTCACAGCAGGAAAAAATAGGTTCAATATCTTAGTCCATATAATGGTGAGGCTCACAGTACTGTGAATGTGAAGGGACTGACCTTCCTTCAAAAACAAACAAACAAACCATCCTTAAGCCATCATTAAAGATCACAACACAAAGCTCTCAGTTTAGAAAAAAATTATAACACTAAAACCACCACAGATTTGGGAAGTTCAAATCCATGGTGAGGATGTTGGCCTATCACAGCTTCTTACCAATACAGGATGCTTTTAAATGATGAAATCTGGAGAATGAATATTTCCCCTTCTATTAATTGCAAAACAGCTGAAAGTGTCACCAATTTTAGCTAAAACCCGCCTTTCCATTGCACTATACATTTCTGTTATGTTACTTAATCAACAGGGACGGCAAAATCATGTGCAGATACTCTGTTATACAAAAGAATTAGCAATTCCCCCTTTTTTTTTCCTTTTTAAAAGGAAGGGTCAGTGAGTAGGTGAGTTCTTAAGTTGTCCCATAAAACAATCCACAAGTTACTGGCAACTCTGGTAAGAGCTACTTCCTCAGAAGTAACATTTCCATGGTAAAAGCAAATGGTTTATGGATCTCTTTTTTTTTTTTTTTTTTTCCATCACACTCTGACATGTGGCTTGGAGGGTGGAAGTCAATTCATTCTGCTACATTTCTCCACCTTTGCTCTATTTTTTACACTTCCCATACTAGATGCTTTTGGACTGTCTCTGGGGGAGAAGAAACAGGGGAAATGGATGGTGAAAACCAAAGAGCAAAACATTAACTTTTATTTTTGGAACAACCCTGTTTTGGTTTTTAATTCTGAATAATTTTGTGTTGTCTCTACACTTACTAATTCTTTACAAATCTTCAGTAGGCTTCTTAATTCTATTTACAGATTTTGGCACATTACAGACAAAATGAAAAGAGAAGTTACTCCTGCTTTGGTGTCTAGGATATTGCTATGACTGACAGTAGGATAGATTAGATAATAACTTACACACCTAAATGCTTCTGAAAAATGTATCCCTAACCTGCAGTGAACAGAAAAACTAGGTACTACTCTTAACTTAAAATCTGTAAAGAGCACGGAAAGAGAAACAGACCCCAGATGGATTACTTAATTAGGATGCATGCTCCTTGCATGTGCACCTTTACAATGCAGAATTCACCTATTTGGAAGGGTGAGAGCAGCAGCAGAAAATGTCTCACATTGCATGCTGCAGGCTACTTTTGGGCTGCTGCTGTGCTGGCTCACCTTCTAAGAGAAGCAGTTTGATGAGGCAAAATAATTTCCAATTATCTGCGCCCAAAGCCTGGGGTCCGAGTTCCTTCACATTTACTTGTTAACAGCTTGTGGTCACACTTCTTCACCATAAATGCCACACTGAGAATGAGCCTGCACTGGCTGCTATGGCTTTCTTACCTACGGCACATGTGGCAGTGTTTTCTCCTGGAGATACCATCTTTCTGGGCTTCACACATGAAGACTTGCCCAGTGAACTCAATGAGAATGGCTCAGGGACAAAACTCTGCACTGCTTTAATATGGGATGTTTGATCCTGGCTCTAGGACTACAGCTCTAAAAGGGAGTTTATTCCACGAAAGGGCTTGTTCTGCACTGGGGAAACCCACGGTAACGTGGCAGTGCTGACTACCTCTAATGCAGGGATGAAACCACTGGATTTGCACGTTTTGCAGTGGAACAGCGCCTGGGGAGCTTGTTCTTTGGGGAAGGCACATCACTGCAGCTTCACTGCAGTCAGAGTCAGTCTTCTCCTGGTGATACACCACAGCAGATGAAGTAACAGCAACATGAGGAGAGTCTGAACAAAATCAAAACAGTGTCTCTGTGGAGGTAGGTGGCCCTCATGCTGCACCTCAGCCTTCTCACTCAGAGTACACTCCTGAAGAGCACTCAGGTTGAACGTGAAGTTGCTCAAGACAAAAAGTAAGCCTGCAATAAACAGCAAACAGAAGACAGTGGTGTTGGGAGCTCCATCCAAACCCTTTGTGCAGAGTAATTCCGCTAAAATAGCCTAAGGATTGGCAAGGTGCATTTAAAGAAGTCCACCCCAGCTTAAAATATTGTCCCACTTCCAGCCAAAGTTGTGCATTTTTGAATCGTGCTGCAGCCACGGCTGAGATCCTGCTAGATAATTTTAACTCCTGAGCTAGAAAGGAGCTTATCTCTGAGGCACATCTCTTCTGTTCAGATAAAGACAACTTCCTCTAACTGCAGATTAGATCAGCAGGCCCAGTATCCGTACTTAAAAGCCACACAGCTAAACATTCTGCATGCCTCCAGTTCAAACACTTTGCTGCTTTCTCAACCACAAAGAAATAAAACTTGCAGAGCTTTCCCTGTCGTTGGCACTGATGTACCCCCTCTGAAACCACGGCAGCACCCAGCAAGCACTGATGGAATTGGCTGCAGCTCCACAAACTGCACAGCTCTGGAGGTATAAGGAAAAATAAACGAATAGCTTCATAATCCACTGCAATACTATGTTGCCACACAGCAGCAACAGAAGCCATACTTCTACCAAGTGGATGAGGAGTGGAAAAACTCCTTGCAAAAAAAAACAAAACAACAACAAAAAAATTTTAGAAGAAATTTTATTCTTGGGAGAGAGATGGCTCCAAAGTGGGATCTGGGCAGGCTGGATAGCTGGGCTGAGTCCAGTGGGATGAGGTTCAACAGGGCCAAGCGCTGAGTCCTGCACTTTTGCCACAACAAGCCCCAGGCAATGCTACTGGTTTGGGACAGAGTGGCTGGAAGACTGTATGGAAGAAATGGAGCTGGGGGTCCTGGTCGATACTCATCTAAACATGTTAATATGTAAGTTATTACTTATAGCAGAGCTTGGCTCTGGTAGTGTGGCTTAGTGGTCCCCTATATCCCACATTCTACATCCCACTCTTGCACATTTCTTCACACTATGCACAGCAAAACACATCTTTGTAGATTGGCATGTACTGTATAAAATACAAAAGGGCATTTATGAAACATGTTTGGTGCCTTCTCCCACTACACCACCCTATCCTCCTCTGTACAAACTCTCAGAAGAGTTTTGCATAAAAAAATAATCCCAACAAAAATATCCTCCTCTAAATATGAGGTAACCCATAATGACCGGGTCTTAGAGCACACAACACCCAGTCAATAGTGGAGACTGACACTTTGGAGCTAGAAATGGGAGCTTCAGACCAAACAAGAGGGGAGATTCCTAACTTCTCTATTTGTAAAAGTTCCTAAAATACTTGAGTTACAAGTTTTTCAATTCCTTCAGAAGTCTCCTCAGTCAGACTGAGGAGATTTGTTTCACTGCAGAGGATTGAGTACTCTAAATACTGTTTTGACAGCTCCCCAAAATACCTTGAAACCAGTTTTCACTCCACTCTCAGGGCTGGCAGAACTACATTAGGTGAGGTTTTATCAGCAGTTATTTACAAAGGCTAATCAGCTCCTACACTTTCATACCTTTGAGCAACAAAGATGTACATCTGAAATCTGAGCAAGCAAGGCACATTACACAGCTCTCCAGGTTCTGTTAGTTCTCTGAATAATGATGTGTCTGTGCACATACATGTCACACAGGTGTTTTATTGCTTATGCACAACATACTACCCTCATAGCCAGTGAGCTCCCACAGGAAGGTGCCTAAAGCCTCTTTGCTCTGGCAGTCTTTTCCTCAGACCATTTCCCTACCCTACCAAAGCTAGGGGAGAGCAGCGAGGTGGACCTGTCTCAAACAACGGGACCAGTTTTGCAAGCTGGGATGGGGCACTTCCCCTTTTGGCTTTTCTCCTTTCTCCCCTCTGTCTTCAGCCTTTCCACACTTTTACTCTGCCTCCGCCCAGCTCTGTATAGGTTGCAGTAAACTGATGTAATGGCAAACTGTTGTGGTTGGTCTGGTGGCCCTTTGAAGTGCTCATGTCCTTGCTCTCAAATGCTGAGCTCCTTTTAAGGAAATAAAGTGGCTCAGAGAAAGGACACTTGCCTGCACCAGTAACTAGCTACTGGTACAGGCTCTCACTTCTAAACACCCATGGCAAGAGGGAAAACCCCAAGATGTAACAGCAGTGCCAGGTTCCCAGTGATGCTAGCTCTAGGGGAGGAAAGTGTCAGAAGGCTCCTCCCTTTTAACGTATCTCCCCATGCTAGTGTTCTGAATTTTAAAGAAATAGTTTCTAATTTCACATTAGTCTGCTCTGTCATGCACTGATGCCCAGGACCAACTTGGCTTGCAACACTGGGTATCTCTGTCAATTGTCCAACAGTTTCAAGAGATGAACCGTCCCCATTACCTCCTCTCAAGAAGAAGAATATCTATACATACTGTGTATTCCAGGTCCATGCTGTAATTTGTGACTAAGATATGACCACTTTTTCTACAAGAAACTCATGAGTTATATATTGGAATTTCAAATGGTCATCTTCAGCATCAGGCAGTGCAGAAACAGTGAGGTCCTAAGACCACATCTACTTCCTAAGGCCAGTGAAACTGTGAGATGGCTTTTTTTTTTTGTTTTTAATCCATCAGTGGCTAGATATGGTATGGGCAGTTATGGATAAACAGGTTACCTTCTCAGACAAGCATTACAACTGCAACAAGTGGCTCTTTATGCATTAAATAGGGTCTGACCTACAGCTCACTGAATTATTAGCTTCCCACACATGGCTCGAATTAGGATACAGTCCCCAGCAGAAATAGTCCTAAATTGAAACCGTCTACCACACACAGGATGTTCAGTACTGATTATCCACAAAAGATGCACGCAACATTTAACCTGAAACTTGAATAAAGGCAGTAGAAATCAGCAGAAGATATTTCACATCAGCTTCTGCATTACAGGTTAACATAGGAAAAGCAGCTGCTCACCTGAAATAAGCTACAAATAAATAATTCTTAATGGAATAGAATTTCAATTGGATATGTATTTCTAAATAGCTTAGAAGTTCAGAAGGTATTTAGGAGCGTCATAGACCAACATAGATGGTAAAAGGCAGTCTTTTCTTTGTGCCTTAAAAATCTAGCTGTTGCCTTTCTGAAAGCGTTACTGTATTTTCTAGAAGAGTTGAATCCTTAAATGTAGAGCACATGGCCCTGTAGCGGCCAGATAATCACATAATCACAGAATGGTAAGTCTGAGAAGGAAATCTAGGGTGGAGAAGGTGGAAAGGAAGAATGAAGATTCTTCATTAATTCATGGACAGCGTAGCAGGAATAAAAATGCCAAGAGGAAGCTGCTCAACACATACCAGCATTCTGGGATTTACAACATCAGAATGATGTCTCAAAGCATACATTTAATGAACATCTGAACACCCCTTTTGAAACTGGTGCCTTCTCTGGTCATTTTAATTGAGACTGCCAAAAACTGAAGGCTCCCAATGAAAATTCAGCAGGTGAATTTAGTATTTTAATTTACGAAGTGTACTACACCTTCACTCAGAGGGGGAAAGATGTTTCAAATAGTTCTTTTTATCAGGTCTACAGCACCAAGTTCAACTGTTAGTCTAGAGCTGGAAGAAGAAAGAAGTTTTAAAAATGCACTAAGGAGCTAAAGCCTATGTCTTTCTTTTAAAACAAACAAACAAAACAAAACCTTATTTCCCCTAATCTTTGACCTTTAAAATGCTAAACTGATGAAAAAAAGATAATTAATCTTTTGATGCTGAGGTTAAAGGTTTTATGAAGATTTACTACAACTTTGGGTAAGCAATCAGTTATTTGAATATATCTCACATGTTGATTAAAATTAACAACAGATTTATCACCTAATTTTAATAAGATGAGGCAGTTGTTCTTTACATTGAAGAAAGTCACAGTTTCCAGTGTTCTGTCTATAACACATGAACTAAAAGTGCTCCAGAGCCTAGTGGCCCTTGTTGATAAAAGACTGGACTCAAATTAACATTCCTCAGTGCATGTAGTTAAGATAGCTTGTCTTTCAGAGAGCTGAAAAAAAAAAAAAAAAAGGAATATATTCAAAATTTATGTTGAAATACAGTAAAATGCACAGGGGACTCTCCTTTCAAGACGGCAGCAAATGGGACATTAGAAAATTCATACAAAGCAAAATTGTTGTCTGGCCATATCTGCTCATGTGCATTGCCTGTCAGCTATCATAGGCCAGAGCCTATCTTCCAGATATAAGATGTATATAGTAGCAGTGTATGTCCTCTTCCTAGCTACCACTCTTCAAACTACATATTCGGAACTTTCTATCTAAGTTTTGTGATAAGCAGAGATGAGAAACAGAACCTAGGACTTCGAGATGACAACAGTGGATGGAACACAAAGCCTGCCTGCACTGCTATACCACTGCCAACATAAAAAGATATTCCCCTGATACATGGGATCATACAGGTCAAACACCCCTCTCAAGGCATTGCCTTTTCCCTAATAAAGTGATTTGACCATGATCCAGAATGTGATAGAAATCATACAGATCATGATACATTTGTTGTCCATGTTCAGATCTATTTTTTTTTTCAAGTAAGAGAACATGTTTTTTTCAGTATACTCTTTTCAGAAAGTCAGATTAGGGCTAGAAAATGGAGCAGAAGAGGTGAAAGTATACATAGCTTTACATAAAAGACAAACATGGCGAGTGTTGGAGTTCAAACCTACAGTTAAGATTATTCATAAAACAGAATACTACGAATTGTCATTCTTTCTGTTGACTATGGTCAGTATCTCACTACAAGATGCACCCTTCTAAACCAAAGAGCTAGGGAAAATGTCTGTAGAACAACAGATGGAACTTATTTTAGGACACCAAAGGTAAAATGTTCTCCTTCATTTATAGAATCATAGAATCTTTTATTACCGTAATTTTTAATATGTGTTCATAATTATCTGGGAGAAGAAAACGTAAATTTCAGGATTGCTGATTCTTTATATCTGGGATGTGAGGTATGCTCAGTGCAAGCAGAATCCTGGGTGTCTATTCAGATGCAGGCAAAGGAGTCTTAAAAATATTGCTATTTTTTATTGGGGGATTAGTTACTTTGTACTTATTGTACTGTGTACTCATCAACTGATTATACGGAGTTGATAAACAAGCAATATAGGAAGGATTTTATCAAAAGAGCTACAGATTGAGGGAAGAAAAACACTGGATAAGTGATCAGATTGTTAAAAAGAATGTTTTAAAATTGTTCACTGGTACGTCCCTATTGATGAAGGGTATAAATTCTACACTCACATTTCTAGTAAAAGAGGATCAAGAGATAAAGAGAAGTTACACAAATTGCTGTATTATTTACCAGTTAGTGCTGAAGTTTGGAAGTAGCCTCTGTTCTAACATGCTGAAACCATCCTGCTGTACTACCTTGACTTGGTTATTTTGCCTTTACAGCCTCCCTTTCCACCTACCATCCTTTATTGCATTTTCTTAAACTATAAACATTTAAAGGCATTTGCAGTCTTTCTGTAAGCAGTCTTCCACCCTGAACTTCATTCTTACAATGGAAACATAAAAATGACGAGCAATACTTTTATTCACAAATAAACAAAGACATTTTAATAGACACTCCAGTCTTGGAATACTTTTTATCACATAGGGCATTAATCAAAGCATTCCATATTTCTGGGAGTCATTGCGTTTTTATTATTATTATTTTTTTTACTACTGCTAAATAAGCATCATGCTCAAGTAATATTGTCTATTTTTTTAGTGGACTAAATATGAGCTGATGCATGCAGCAGAGTCAGCAGCATCGCTAGTCCATCAGGTGGAGCCTGAGATTCCTAAAAAGAATCAGGATTTTGCTAAGTCACTTCTGGAAAATAATTTTGATTCAACAGATCTCAGTAACTGTGGACTTTTACCTAGAAGAACAAAATTCTTCTTTTTTTCTAAAACCCTTGCAGTTAAAAAAAAGCAAGGGAAAATGAAGACCAGATATTAGATTTTGAAACATGAACATTATATGTTTTCTGCTATGATATTTCTGGAATAATCTTAATAGTTAACTTTCAAGACTACATTTAAAAATTATAACAAAAGTACCTGACAATTTCCTGAATTTTTATCAAATCTGAATTCATATACTTTTGACCCGGAACCACATATTTCATTCAATTCCTTCCCATCACAGAATGAAAACAATCTTCCCTAGGGGAATATGGTGAAGTCAGTTATGCTTTAGAAAAATGATAAATAGGAAATTTCTTTAACTTCTCTGCAGATGAAAAGGCTTGCGGTCCTTCAAAATGCCCTTCCCAGGGAGAAGGTTGCATGCAAAAAACACTAAACACCTAAGTAACTCTTTGCTAGATGAGGTGAAAAAGCACAGGACCTGCTTGTATACCCACATGCTTTATAGTTGTTTAACATTATATTTGAGTAATACTTTTCGGAGTGGACTACTCATCTTACCCAAGACTCTCTCATTCTTAACACCCTGCTGTCCTCCAGTAGTAGTAGAAAGGTCTTCTGGTACAGGCATAGGTTCATCTGCATCATCCGGGACATCACTAATTGGAGGGCTTTCCTTTCCTAGTATTGAAGAAAATAGCATTGGTGAATCATCAAGTAGCCTCATTCTCAAATACGACTGTAAGAGGAACCACAAACCAAATAAAATTGAACAACAAAAAAGTTGCCAATTAGTAACACTACTAAATGTGTGACATCCTCACTGCAAGGACTGCTTCTTTAGAATATGGGAGAATTGCAGCTGTGATCTTATTTATTTATTTAGCTTTTCAGCTGCTCTGATCATCAGGTTCAGTTAAGCCAACTCAGGCTGACAGGGTATAAAGGGTATGAGAGTATAAGGGTATCAATTTCAGCAAAAGCTTCTAGAGTGTGCATCCATTTTTGCATCAACAGCATGGTCTAACAAGTCTAACCCACCAGTACTCTTGGACACTAGCAGAACTACTCAGAGAATGAAATTTCATCTTCAGCTAAAAATGCAACAAAATCTTCATCAAGCTTCACTAATACCCACAGATCAGGCTTTGGCTGTCCTTCTGCCTACAAATAATTAAGTGCCTGCAGCTCCTGGGGCCTCCCCAGACACATGCAGTTAGCAGAGGTCAGCCAAAGCATAACTTCAAGGGTTTTATGATCTTGTATTTGCAAAGAGGAAACAAACCTCTGTGCCTTTCACACATGAGGTATTGTAGAAGAAATCAGTCTGAGGCTTTAGTATATTTTAAGTATAATGGAACTGAGTTCACGCCGAATACAATACGATAATGAAAATAACTCTCCTGTTAAGTAGTGGACTTCCAGACACTGAGGGGCACAGCGTATGTGTACTGCTCAAAAGACTATCTCTGTCTTGAAGAGCTTCTTTTAGAGTAATTTTATATATATGCTTGCAAAACATGCCTTGGAAACAACTACCAAAAGAATTATTAAATGATTAGTTTTTTTGACTAGTCCTGAAAGACCTATCTTTCAATTAATAGCAAAGAAGGAAAAAGGCCCATATCATTTGAACTTGATAATATTAACACAAGACCTTTGTCTCCAAATGGAGATGTTACCAATTCACAGTGATGCAATCTATTAGACATCCTATGGCAAACAGCACAGCATCAGGAGCAGTAATTTCATGGCACAAAGGCCTAGAAAATAAGCATTTATTCTAATGAGCATTCCCACATTAACACATGAACGTTAATTATTTCTGAAATCAGTTCTCAGAAAAAGAAAAATTTAAACAAACATTAACTTGTATAATTGCTAGCAGTCAGTTGATACAGATTTGTTGTACATGGTACTTAGAAAAAGAAAATGAATAGAGCACAGCATAGTGCTTTCTGGTCTTTACTGATCACTGCAGAAAATATTAGGTAAGTTTAAGTATCTTCCACATCATTTTGCCCTCTTCTAGGAGCCTGGCAAACTCAGGAGTATCTATAACAGTCCCGGTCACAGTTTCCTACTCAGTCTGAAGGGAACACTACCCTGCTGTGCAATATGCTATATCCTCCCCATGCCCCAAGGGGCACGCAACTAAAACCCCCTCATACTGGGATAATCTGTGCACTCCCCTTTGCAGGAGAAGAGTGTATGACTAAAATTCTCACAAGAAATACTGTTAAAAATATCTATGTCCTTGAGTACAAAATAAATCCATCTACTTGATACTCGACTTCCTCTAATGGCTGGCAATCCTTTTGTGAAGATCAGCTCAAAGTATATGAAAATAGGTAAGAGTGGGGGAAATCCACTGCCGTGGTGCACAAATATAGGTTTAAATGAATGCAATAAGAGAATGACTGCATTTCTTAACAACGCACCGATCAGATTGTGGAACAATCCCTGAAAGGAGGTGGTGAGAGATAGATGAACCAATTAAAACTGTCCAACCAGAGGACTGGAGGAACACCACAGATCAGTCATGTATAGGCAGAGGGATGGGCTGGAAGACTTAGTAAGTCACCCTCCATCTCCAGCTTCTGTGTTGTATTCTTCAGTGGACAAAATTACGCCCACTGAACATGAGTGCAACAGTGATCATGGATTGCATAAATGAAAAAGAAGGACTATGAATTTCACAGCAGAGGAAAATAAAAGTACATCTTTATGAGATTAAGGAATTTTAAGGATCTTCCAGCAGCTTTACTGATGCAAGTCCCATGCCTGTCAAACTGAGGTATATCTTAAAGATAGGCTCAGGTGAGGAGGGACAGAAGGAATATTCCAGGCTTTTCAACCCTCTCCCTCATAAAAAACAAAACAAAACCCAACAAATAAACAAGCAAACAAAAATCCAGAATATTGATCTGAAAGTAAGAGGCAGTCTGGTACAAATCGACTCTCTTGGCACTAGATCTAGTTTAAGAGATAAGGTCAAAAAATAATATTCAAATGCCACGTGTAACTTCCAAGGTTCGAAGTGTGCTCCCAGTTACAGAAATGGACACTGATACTTTGACTTAATCTAGATTCAGAAGAACATATTACCTAAAAAGCTGAACATTCCAATGGCTACAAACCCATATAAACAATATCAGAGCTATGAGATTATGAACAGAAAACAAAACCAAAATGTTATTAATATGTAGTTGAGCATCCTACAGTAAGAAGGCAAAGGAGAATGTTTTTAAGATAAGTCAATGCAGTCTCTTGGAAAATGAATATTTTAATAAATTGGTACTTTCATAGTTTATGGTGACAATTTGTATTAACTAAATAAATATGGACCTTCTGTTTGTTAACTGAATATCAGTTTGCCCAGATGCCATGAATCAGAGCAGCCTCGCAGACCTGGTAGGACAGAAGGAGGATATCTGATATACTTCCTTCTTCAGAGGAAACTGCAGCTAAGAAAACTTAGAAAACTTGGCTTTAGTACCTCATCTACCACCATTTGACTTCTTCACACTACACATGATAAAGAAATCCCTGCATGCAAAAAGGCAGGGTAAAAGCAGCTGATTTAAAATAGATACTTTTTTTGAATTCTGCATTTTAGATTCCAGAGCATGATATTCATATTTCATGCCCTAACTACATCTAAATTGTTACACCATGATAGGTTCACTACTGCATGGTAATCTGACAGATATGCAATCTCACTAACATCCTTTTGCCAATGAATTTAGAAATGGAAAGGGGGTGAGGTAAAGGAGGAACAGTTTCCCATTTACTTTCTAACAAGCGTGTCCAGAATAATGACTGGTCAAAGGGACAGAGATAAAAATAAAAATAAAAATAAAATAGCAGCAAATACTGGGATAAATTGTTAAAATGTCACATAATAGATAAAAAATTTATTCCAGAAATAGATTTTTGCTCAAAGGCAATAAGTGAATCATAAAGAAATCTCTGGTGTTTTGTTTTTGTTTGTCTATTATTATTATGTTTTATCAAGAGCCATATGAGGAAAATATAAAAGACTTCAGCCATTAATGTTGAAGTTCTGTTTCTGGTTCTGCAACTGATTGACAGTGCCCTTAGCCAAGTCATAAATGCAAGTAACTTCAAATGCAGGCTGCCTGACATTGTCCCAGTTCATACTGAAGCTCTGAAAGACAGTCTCAGGTTTCCAAACATTGCCATCCATTGCCATGAAAATTTTCACAGCATGGCCTAACTTATCAGTGGTGCCTGGTAAGATATCTACTCAGCTTCTCCATACTTCAGTTCCTCATCTGTTTCCTCATCTGTTCCCCACACATTTTGTAGAGACACGACGAAAGGGAACAAAGTGTCCAATCCAGTAAGGCTTTATGCTTCCCTTATTCCTATGAAAGTTTGCATGCCTCATGGTGATTTAACAGCTTTACTCCATTGTGGAAGCTCTTCACACAGTAAAACAGTGTTGCTAAAACTACAGCTGTTGAAAGGAAAGTCTGGGACAGTTTTCTTACTGAAATTTAGTTCACTACTCTTTCACAATGGAATGCTGGACTTAACACCTGCGAGTTAGTTGTTTTGTATGGGAGTGTTGGAACCACTTAAGAAGCAGTGAAGCAAGAGCAGCAATATATAGATTTTCTAGATGAGAGTCAGAACCCAGTTCATCTCCCATTTTCTCTAATGGAATCTCCAACCTGAGGCGAATGAGGAAACAGTCACGCTGGAACAGGAGCCAATGCTCAGGTGGTAGAAATCAGCCCAGGATATACTCATTTATACCTTCCCAAAATCTAGAGAGAATTTCAAATGCAAAACTCTTCTTCCTGCTTTTGCAATGCGTGGCACAGCCTGGCAGGTGCTGGGGGGATTTTTTTTTATGTTAAACATGGAAACATTTGTACTGTTTTTTCATCTTCCTTAACTGTTATGCCCTAGAACAGAGAAAAAAAGAAAAGAAAAAAAGAAAAAAAAAAAAAGCAGGAAAAATACTGCTTGTTAAGTGAGATATTATCTGTGTTTTCTGACTCTCTTCTATGAGTGCCGGATACTGCTTGGTTAAATGTATGTCAGCTCTCTCCTCATTTCAGAACTGCAACTGCTTGCCTCATGAAATATCGCTTTCAGGAGAAGAGTAAAAACTGTGAACTCTGAGGTGGTCATGCAGTATTTTGGTTCCTCTAGGAGCACATGGTGCCTGGATTCCAAGAAGTGGGAACTGCCTGTGCACATGTGGGGTTTGGCTCACTCATGTGAGCTTTGTATTCTGTTGGCCTGGCTCACCACTGCCACACCTGAGTCAGCCACAGCTGCATAAAGTAAACAGAGGCAAATCACTGCTCTTCAGCTGAGAAGACTGTTTCTAGAGACCTATTTTATTTGAAAGGAAGAAAGGAAGAAAGGAAGAAAGGAAGAGAGAAAGAAAGAAANAAGAAAAACTCCTCAAACCTTTATTAAAAAGAAAAGCATAAACAAGTGTGCTGGTGAACCAAGCCACCTAATTCCACAGACTCAGAGACTATTCTACATCTGATCAGCATTACTCACAGAGCAGGATAAACAGCTAGGAGTATTTTTCATCTGGCATGACAATCCCACACTCCTGAAACTGTGGAATTGTCTAACTGCCTCCCAATACAGAGTAGAGCTCCACTGTTATGCAAGGAAGCATCCCAGAAACATGTAGAATCCCATGAAGAGGACAAGACAGGGAAAAACTCTTTTCTCGATCTGCCAGCCTATGAAAAAGAAGCAACAACCCTGTATCTTCACAGCCTCTACTTTTAAGGTCTAGTAAGAGCAGATAAAAAATATCCATGGAACTGAATCTGACAAACTCATACTTGCAGAAGGCTGAGTTCATAATAAATGGAAGTGTATTTGCAAGTTCTTTATCTGTCCACTTGTTTACAAATCCAGCTAAGAGTCCAATACAGCCTCTGCTCACCAAATGTACCAGATGAAGTTATCAGCAGCTCAGTGACGGGACGGGCTAGGAGGGTTCATATAGATTTATGTCTTTTGTCAGTTATAAAATTCCTGCTACACTGACACTTTTTTTTGTTTGTTTTAAGGAGAACTATCCCTAATCACAGAAGAGTACTCATCAGCATCATTTGATAGAAAAATGCTAAAGGGTACAGCAAAGTATGGCAGTGGTTCAAACTCTGGAAAACTTTGAAAGCTACAAATTATGTACATGTATACATTTTTAAACATATACAAACAATCACATTGCAAAGTTTCCTGCATCTTTCCTCTCAAGGAGAGAGGCAGATAGCAAAGAAAGCCAAATGATCTTCTCATCCACTAGACTCTAATTAACATCTGCCACATATCTTTTCCTCACATGCAATGAAAATGTAATGTGCTTGTAAGAGACAAGTCTGGGACACACATTACTGCCATTGTGATAATACCACCTAGGTAACTGTGAGCATCTGAGGCAGTATGCACTGCCACACAGGAAGAGGCAATCAGAGCTCCTCGCCCCAGGTACTCACATGAGCAGGAAAGGGCTTCTGTACATCCAGAATAGCTGGGCTCACATGCCTCAATGCTCTGAGCAGATCCAGTGCTTTGTCCACGCAAGAGCGTTGTGGCATTAAAATCTCACTGCCTTTTCTGCTAGAGTCACTCATGCTCCAAAGACAGCAGGCACGGGACATGCTTTATTTCATTTACAAATTGTTCCAGCTTGCAACAAAATGCTGATATTAAGTATACCCAGCTGTAATTTTAAAATTGTTAACCGAGGAAGGGAGTGTAGCACGTTTCCACAGGGCTTACTAGGAATAACTTTCCTGTACCAAACCTAGCTGAAAATCATTTGTTAGCATGAAGCATTACTATATTGCTGTTCTTTCACTTGGAAAATGTATCTGATTTTCAATTTCCAGGTGAATCTAAAAGTTCTGTGTTCCAATTTTCGTGGAAACTCCTCAACATTTTTATGAAGAAGGGGAAAAAGAGAGAAAATAGTGTTCATATATTCTAGGAAAAAATATTCACAATACGGCCACCCACACTGGATCAGGAGCTTCACAGTCTCTAACTGTTGGTCTCCAGGTCTTGAAACTGAGAGCACAAGAGCTCTCTCTTAAAAAGGAGCCATGTGCCCAGTGAGACTGCCGGAAAGAGGCCACAGTGAACAGGGCTCCAGATCAAACACTGAAAGTACAAACTGAAAGCCATTAACTGTTGCAGCTGCTAACACATTAAGGAAACCAGGAAAGAGACTAACTTATCCCTTTTCAGCTGCTGAAGCACCGAGGTATTGGTAGGTGCTACTTTGCTAAGTTCTACTACATCAGTTCCAAGTAAATTAAGAATAAAGCTCCCCATAGGAATATCAGTATAGGAATGCAGAACCCAGACCACCACAGGTCAAATTTTAGAAACCTTACTTTTCTATTTTTCATACATTTCTCAAAATCACAGAATCACAGAATAGTGGGGGCTGGAAGAGGGTTGTGGAATGACCTGCTACAACCCCCTGCTAAAGCAGCTTCAAAAATATTATCATTCTGGACAAAAGCAGTTACAAGCTTAAAGTCTCACGTCAATCAGTCTTTTATTTAGTTTCAGAATCTTTGGAAAAAGTCAAATAACCCTATGTAGTAAATAAAGTTTGTTTGCTTTTAATTAGTATTTGCCCTCCCCCTCATCTGGTGAACTTTGTTTGTTCTGTGTTTATTTTGTAACAATCAGAATTTTACTCCCAAAAGAAAGAGTGTAAATGTGCACCTGACCACGCTTCAGGGATATACTACCAGAGGTTTGACGCAAAATTACTTATATGCTGCTATATTCCCTTGACTTCTTTATTTACCCAGTTCCTTTTAGAAAATCCATGCACTGTTGAGCTTGATATTAAGTGATATCATTAATTATATCTCAATTCCCACTCTGGTTTTTAAAAAAGACCCAAAGCAATTTTTATTGACAAGAAGAAAAACATTGTACTGTGCTAGAAAGATGAGCAGGAGTTTAGGATTTTCTTTATAATGTATTCATTAAGGACCTCACCTGAAACCTGGGACATATCTTGAACCTCATCTGTTTCCATTTTCCTCAGGTTATCTGAGAAGAGAGGAAAAGCCTAAAGTTAATGCAAAATAAGACACACATACACACACAGAAGAAGAACCTCCCCCCCCCAAAACACACACAGAAGAAGAAAGAAGGGGAAAGAAAGAAAGAAAAAAAAGCTTTTGCTATTTAACTATAAGATTATCTGGGAAGAATAATGTATTTTTCTCTTTATTTCCTCCCTGCATACTTGCTGGAGTATCAGACTGGCACAGACCTTGATCCTTTTAAAAACAGCATTACAAAGATTTATAAAAATATCATTACAAGCACAGGAGGACCAAATTTGTTATTTATTGTTAATTTCCCACTGCATAATAACCCAAAATGCAAACTGACTGCAACAAAATTAAGCAGAAAATTAAATGGCCCTGGGTCATTGTAGGCACAGAATTCATTCTCTTGGTTGATCCATAGTTATGTTCTTTCTAATTTACTGAGCATGCATCGATGAACCTTGAGTCAGCTTGGTGACACGCGTACAATCAGCAATCAAAAAACGAAGCAATTTGCTGAAGAATGTCTCATTTACCCAGGCAGGGCTGCATATCTGAGCAGCAACCGCCACTACCTCCATTAATAATGAATACACCTCAGGCAGCAGCAGATGGGCAGAACAGCAGCCTCAGGCATGGGCCCCTCTCTCGTCCAGGAGCCCTTCCTACAGACCACACCGGCCTGGCAGTACGTGGGGAGAAGTACAGCTCCCTAAAATAGCGAAACAGGCCCAGGAGAGAAAAGGAACCCGAGCCTTCCTGTTTTGCTGACAGATGGCTGGCTCCACCGCTTGGTAAGTCATACTGGGAAGCTCCTGCCCTCCTCTTGCAACACACCATCTTCTGAAGAGCGAGAGACCAGCGACCACAAACACCAGGGAGAAGCAGGCGGAGGGTTAGTGGGGTAGAAATAAAACTCAGGTTTGCAGCGGGCCCCAGGCCCCACACACCGGCTGCAGACAGCTGGTAGCCCTGCAGATAACACACGCGTTGCTAGAGCAGGTAGTCCCAGCACGACCCGCTCCTGACCTCAAATTATGGTGTGGGCAGGTAGCCTCAGGTGGGGAGGGGAAGGAGCCTGTAAGCACTTTGTGAGCTAGGTTACAGCTTGAGCCAGACGTGACTGACTTCACATCCCACCAAAGGAGGAGTTGGCTCTGTGATGTTCCTTAAAACCAAGATACATCCCCCATCGGCATGTTTCCTAAAATTAAATTGCATTTTCCTCACAGTTGAAAGCAGAGGAGAATATGGCCTGGGCTCCTACAGAAAGGGCACTGAGGATATCCTAATGTTTTTAGCCCAACTTGCATGATTTCTGTATTTATTTATTTTTTTTCCAGCTCTTCTGCATGCTACCTCACAGACTGCATTGGAGACATGCAGTAGCAGCAGTCGTACATATCGATCACCTAAGCTTTATGGTCCCCTCATTACTTCTGAATGGCAGAAGGACATCTGAGAACCAGTACACTGCTGTACCACCTTGCAAAAGCTGGCTCCCCTGATCTGATCCATGATAGATTTTCATAACAAGTGAGAGGAAACTTAAGGACGGAGAAGTTGGAGAACAGGTTTTTGCCTATAAAGTTGGCAAAAGAGGTCTGAATTCTCACAGAATGCATACTGTGGAACTACTTAATGTTCAATAATGCTCTGTTTGCCTTACTGTGGTCTTAAACTTTAATTCCAGACAAAATGATTTGTTTAATATGCACATGCAATTCTCAGAAATGATTCCAGCCATGCAAAAAGCCACCTACTACTGAACAATTTGCATCAGTTCTTATCATACACAAGAGCTTTCAACTGGTCCATTTTAAAGTAGTTGTCAGTAGGAAATGCAGCTTCTCTTGCAAGAGGGAAAACCCAGCACCTTCCTACAAAGTAGCCTATTCAGGTATTGGAAAAAAAGCGCATTTATGGCAGGTGTTATAGCACAAGTGCTCAGTATATACCGTTATTTCTACTGCAAGCATGACTGAACATGATGGAAAGGAAAAAAAAAAAAGCTTATGCATTTATTACTGCTTGTGGGCATCACCTGGCTGATATTAATCAATTCATTACTACATATTTTCCTACAGAGTACGGTGAACCTCATCCAACCAAAGCAAACATCCAAAGAAAATATCCACAAGAAGGGAATCATCGATGAAGGACACCTCATTCCTACTGCCCCCATTTTTCTCTCTTGCTAGGGCTTAGGCAAAGCTGGGAGTGAACACAGGAGGAATAGGTGGCAAAAGAGAAAGATATCTTCTTTAGGTGTTTGCCATCTTTTTGTTTTGTAAACAAGCGTTTTTAAGAGTTATTGATCTATTTTGGTATTCCCAGATTTACCTACTCTTGGCATGAGGGACTTTACATTCAACTTTTCTGCAACTTGGGCAGCACACTTATGTTTTACTCCTTCCTGTCTTTAGCTGCCATCAGACAGAATTCAGACTGAAAACACTCCCCAGCTCTTAAATGGTGAGGTAAGATGAGGTAAAATGAAGTATGCGTGGATTTTGTTTGATAATGGAATTCTCTCTGGCTTGCTTTCTGTGATAGTGGACAAATGCCCGCCCAAAAACTGATGCCCTTAGTTATCTATGACTTCAAAGTTGATACAGATGATTTCAGGACATTCAACAAAACTGTTCATTTTGCTGGGGGGATAAGACACAGGAAGAAAAATAGAGATGGTGGAAAACTGAGTAGAGAAAGATTTTTTTCTCTAATGGTTGCTTATAATAATTAAGTATGGTTCCGACATATAGATGAAAATCCACAAGTGCTAAGCAAAGTGATTAAACAAACAAACAAGCTTAAAAATTCCTAAAGGTTGCTGAATCCTTTGCAGGGGAATGTCACACTCTTACATCACAGCATTTTATGGCATCTGGTAAATACCAATGAAATCCCAGCTAACTTCAGTGCAGACTCTGTATCACCAAAGAAAACATCGCAGGGCATTCCCCCATCTCTGATTCTACAATGACAACAGTGTGTTTAGTTGTGGCCCTGTGACTATTAAAAGGTTTTTCAAATTGAACTTAGACATAGCATGACTTGGGTAAAATTTTGAGAGCAGAATTTACTTCTTTGAATTTGGCATGGTAAATCTATTAATGGGAAACTACAGCAGCAACCCTGTCCATGGGGCGGGAGGGGGGGGGTGGGAGGTTGGAACTAGGTGATCATTAAGGTCCCTTCCAGTCTAAGGCATTCTGTGATTCTAAGATTCTGTGACCTCACTTTCCTCCTCTGCACTTGAATCAGTCAAAACATTGTCACCGGCCATGAGGAAAACACAAGAGAGCTCTATGTATGGATATCAAGATTTGTACCAAACTATTTGATATGCCTGTCATCGTTTTTAAATTTTTTTTAAGGTTTTTTTTTTTTTTTTAAATATTTATGACATGGGTATGCTAACTGTTTTGGCAAGAAAAAGAACAAATTGTTTTGTATTTTTTCATTTTAAGTTGTACCCACAGAATCAAATTTCCTACTAACAAATGAAGTGTTTATGACCTCACTGTCTTCAATGCAGTCACGTCCATTTACATCAGTAGGTAATTTAGGAGCTAAAGTTAGAAATTGAAAAATGGGTGGACAGCTGACCAAAGCAATCTTACTCTCAAATGCTGAATGTGTGCAGCTCTCATTTATGGTAGGATCAGCACCTAGGTGATTATAGATTTTTTTTTCCCTTTAGGAATACAAAAAGCTTCAAAGCTAGCTCCCTTATTTGAAGAGCTTTAAAGTTCCCTCCAAAATGTATAAAACTTCTTCTTCAAGTCTTTTCAGATATAGAACTCAAACCTATGTGTTTTCTTCTTCACGATTCAAATAGCACATCACAGATGAAGCTAATGTTTTGGAAAAAGAATCAAATGTTGCAGCCCTGAGCTCTTTAGTAATAAACACACTAAAACTGAGAAGATACACTGATTTCCTTTTAAAGAAGGAAACACCTAACTGACTACCATCACACAAAAATTTTGGATTTAAATCAGTTGGCATTTGTCCAGGTCTGACACAACTCTGAGCCCCAAAAAAACCATACAGGACTGATCCATCTCCTTGCAGCTCTGCAATGCAACTTGTGCTGCTTCTTAAGAACATATGAGAGTACACCCCATGAATCACTGAGGCACTACTCTATACCAATTGTAAACTGCAACTACAAGTGAATTTGGGAACTTATAGGATCCTGATTGCAAATAGGATGAAGTCATTGCAAGATCAAAATGTTCCAATCTCAGAACACATCAAATTAATTATTTGCAAGCCTTAATTTATTATTTAAACTCCTGTTCTAAAACGCAAATTTAAAATGAACTTCCTCTTCAGAAAAATAAATGCTTAGCACTAATACAGTTTATTTTCAATTTAAAGAAATATATAAGCATGCTGTCCTTCTGCAAATCCAACTCTCTTAAGAACAGTGATATACTCCAATGAGATGACTTAACTCAGTAGCAAAAAGTAATTCTTTTGTTTTCTTCTTTGTTCACCATCTATGTAGTTACTGACTTCCCCGTGACAAGATGGGCTTCACGCTCAAGACAGTGGCATCTATGGTCTTGAAATGACAAATTTTGACAATTGTGGAGTTACTTCGGACTGGTGTGCAGCACAGCTTAACTCAGAGCAGGCCTTCCATCAATATATACCTGTAATTCTGGTGGTGCAAGGAAGACATATATGCACACCATGTCCTGCTGCAGGTTTCTATTTGTAGGTGTAGCCTTTCTGGGTAATCAGAAAGGTCCTCAAAGAAACTCTTTGGTCCTGAATACAGCCCTCAGGGGCACGTACACCTTTACATGAAGGCTTAGAGCAGAAAACTCAAGAAGTTTGGTGGGAAGCGAGAACTTTTTACAGAAGACTTGTGTCTTGCAGGTGCTTCTGAAAGCATAGAATGAGAGTGGGTCGCACGTTCTTCAGCAGCAGTAGATCTGGGTTAACAGCAACAAAACAAAGAAGCAAGCTGGCAAACCTCGCTTCCACAGCCATTGTGGGGAAGGAGCTGATTTCGCAACTCTAGCTTGTGCAAGCTGCCTGGCAGGAGGAAAAGGGACAACTCACACAGGTCACTGGAGCAGCTGGCTCTAGGCGAGCGCTCTTGTGAGCTCAGCTCCTGTCTGTGGTCTTTGACATATCTCATTGGCTCCGAATCATACAGGCTACAGCTTTTAAAAACAAAAATCCAAACCAGTAAGCAAAAGTATAAAACCCCAACCCGCTTTACAACCTAAATTTTATGCAAAGCACTTAAGATGGGTCCTAGATTCCACCACACACAGGATACGAAGAAGTTGAATAAATAAATAAATAAATACAGCAAAACCAGGCTGCAGCCTGGAAAACACAGCAGGAATGCAACACCTATGGCCCAATGGTGTGTGCACAATTAACAACAGATAGTGAGTGACACATATGCTGTGGCATCATCCCTTTTGTTTTTAAGCTGGGAGTTGCATCTACCTGCAGACCCGTACAGCTGCATTTCTAATTGCATCAGTTCATCTTGACCTAATAGAACCAATTTTCTCGCATCCACTTGAGTTTCAAACCATCAGGTTTTGAAGCAACAGCCAAGAGAGGGGAAGCATAAAGACAACCCTGTAGAAGAATTTAATCCTGACTTTCCTTTTCTTAAAAAAAGGACATCATCTAAATTTTTTTAGCAGGCTTTTTCCTTCCCATACAACTTTTGCCTCCTACAAATAAGTGAGCACAAAACAAGGAAGGCTGTTACATGTGGGTAAAAGGTAGTATGTATTGCATAACCAGTGCAAACAGTTGAAGAAAATTGCCAGAATCCTACAAACTAGTTCTAATTAAAAGTGTTCAGTATCTCAGCAAGCAGCAGATGATTAGCTTTATTGTTATAATTTAGTATGCTAGACCTCACAATCTTGTGAATTACTCTACTTAAGAATCATTTTAATTCTGTTTTTAATTTCCGCCTCATCACATTGCCCAATGTAAGTAAGAACTACAAAGATGAAGGGTGGTCCTTTCTTAAAAACTTAAAATGTTTAATGTAAGTGGATGGTTTTCGTTTTTGTTTTTGTTTTTTTCTCCCTCCCTTTATTCCTCTCCTCCATTAATTCCATATTCAGCATTTTCTGTGAAGCCTAGGGAGATGTTTAGTTTATTCAGTCTCTTCTCTAGTGTAAATTCTGGTTAAATACATGAACTGACAATACAATTATAAGCATACAGTCAAATTTCAATGGAGAGCTCCTGTCTGCAAAATGAAGGAAGCACTGTAATTCAACACGTAAGGTTAAGAAAAGAACTCTGCTAACAGTACATATTTGAAACATTTGTATGTCTGGCACACGTAAAATTAATTTCCATGTTGGTGAACAATGGTGAGGGTGTAAGAAATGTTGTCTCGAAGATCCTACATGATTCTCAATTCTTTGGGAATTCTTTGTACAAGCACTGACAAATGATAAAGAGTGTATTTTGCATGCATGTATGTGTTTCCCATATGTAATCCTACTAACATTTGTCTGTATTGACCTATATTCAGGTGACAACTCCTAGTTAAAGGATATTTTGAAAAAGTCCTTTAGAGACTGTGTGCAAATTGCTGGACTTTATATCATTGCAAATATGAAAAAGGCTCTTCCTTCAAGTTTTCAAATTGCAGCCAGTCATTAAAATTGGTTGCACGATATGAGAAAAATATGGAGATAATTTTCCTAATTAAGGTCACATTTTATTAACTCATTAAACTCTGTCACCTTTTTGCTTGATTTTTAGTGAAGAAAAGAGGAATAAATTCCCCATGACAGAGAAAATGCACACACTTCCATCATGTAAATAAAATGATTAAAAAAGGCGAGGTCTGGAAATTGCGGCACTCAATCTAAGAACGTGGCACATCCTCCAGTGACTCAACTGAGCTTTTGGATATTCTTCCAGAACACTCAGTCAAGCAAGTAGCAGATGCAAAACTGCACCTCTTGTATCCATTTAAATAAACACGTATGATTTAAAGGCATGGGATGTCTTCAGAACAGCATATCTAAATATGCAGTAGAGAATAAACAGAAGGATCTTTATATCTAGAATTCTTATTGCCAAGTATCCCGAACAATATATCAGTTGCTGATTTGTCCAAATTATAGGTTTCAATAACTCTGCTTCATGATCTCAGAATTGCTTCCTAATTTCTCTTCAAACTGTTCAAGCTGTTACGGATTATTAAAGGACATTATCAGCCTGAATGAGCATATTAAAGATCCGTGTGAATTTTTTTTTCCTAAATAAACCTAAGAATATCTCCTAAAATTACTGTAATTGAAATGAATTAGCAAGTTTCTCCACGCTACATGTTTCAATTAACACACTCTGCTTTTGCAAATATTTTGGAGCCAATTCACTACTGATGATTCCAACTTTATAATTGCTCCACTGTACTCAGTGAGTTGACACAAGTGGAAAAATGAAGCAATGCAGCAAGGAATCAAACCTATCATACAAAAGAAGTTCCTCTTTTACTGAGAAAGCTTGAGCAACCAGTATCAGAAGAAGAAATTTAGATCATTCACGAGGTATATTTTACAATAAACAAAAGTAGCAGACTTTCTTTATATGGTAAAAAATAAAAAGGCAATTTTAGTGTAAATGCCCTTCCACATGTGCAGTCTGAGTGGCCTTCCGAGACAGTTATACCAGAAGCATGAGTGCACCATGTATGTCCCAAACCTGCATTGTCCCATCCACGTGAATTTTGAGTGGTACAAATACAGTTCAGAACATGCATGTATTTTTTCTGGACTAGGACCTACACTGTGACCTGCCCAGTACCAAAAAACCTGCAGTCCTTTCTTATCTACCAGCTTAAAGCATCGAGGAAGGTCTTAAAGGAAAAGGGTGAGGCAGATGTTTTTTTAATACAGATACATCACAGCGCAGCCTCTGGGGCCAACGTAATTCTCTTCAAATTTAGGAAACAAAGGCAAGATTTGTTGACTCCAAGTTGTAGTTATGTTTATGTACAGATTACAGTCTTAGGAACAACACACCACAGCTGACCTGGAAGCAGGGAGTTTCCCAGCTGGAATCAGTTTTGCTGGGCAGCCACTGGGGCGGTGAGATGGTGCATAGCCTCTTTGGATGAGTTGAAGGTGCTGTTTGGGAATTACCATTAAACTGACAAGATCAAGGCTGCCTATCTGGCCTCAGATGGAATTCACACTTTTCTCTGAATGGTCTAGCTCTCCAGCAGGAAAAAAAAAAAAAAAAAGAATATTTGCATTAAGGAAAAAAAAATGCCTGTGAGGAATAGGTCTTTCATCTTCTGACTCTTGCACTGAGTTTCAGGCACCTAACAAAAATATTTCCCAAAAAGTCATATTCCCAGAAAAACTTTAGGAGTCCTTACCCTCCACTGACATAATAGATTCCTGGCATTCTTTAGAATGTATCTAGCAAATACATTCAATCCAGTGATGTTTTTCCAGCAATGCAACCTCCTCCACTCCCCTTTGTTTGTTGTTGTTTTTTTTTATTTTATTTTTTTGTGGGGGAAGGATTCTGAGAAGAAAACATCATTCCCAAACCCTTCTTCTGTGTGGGATATTCAACTTCCTAGAAAAGTGTGGTTTGTCACTTTGAAAGGGGGAATTCCATGGGAGTCCACTACAGTGTCGGCCACATATCCTTCTTTACACACATAAAGATGACAACTTTTTCTGAAGACCCCATTATTGCTGCACTACATTTTACTACTTTATTATGTTTTCTTTGGTCTAATTCTATTACTTTTAATAATAGTAGAACATAATGACTGGTCAAAATGTAATCAAGTACATATGTGAGTTTTGACCGTAAAACAATAAAATTCACTGTGGACCCAGATCTTTTTACACATAAAACATATTAAAAAATCCCACAAGTCCTCAGTGGAAGTTTTTCCTGACAAAGAGCCACACAATTAGGCTATGATCCATAACTTTTGATATCCTTTGGATGTTAAAAAAGTCGCCAAAAATGATCTGCCAGAATGGCATTCAATTCATTATGCCCTTCCATGTTTTCCGTCCCCTAAATGCAAACCGGACCCATCTCGTTGTTTTCTGTAAGACTGCACTGATAGTGTAAGAAGTACCTAAGCTCAAATAAAACAACCCTGGACATTTTTTGGCTTGATTTCGGAGTTATCCAATTTTAATGATGAGAAACAAGCTTTGTGTTGCTGTAAAACTCTGTGGATTGATTCTCCACTTACATTTCTGCATAGCTATGCAGTCAGTGGAAGTGGCAAGCAAACCAGGTTTTTGGTATTAACCTCCACAAGGGAAAGGAAAACTGCTACGTTAACACTGAGATGGATACTATTGCATTTTTATTGTACTCTGCACGTAGTACAAATGACAAACATGTCACTGATGCTTGTATAATGAAAAATACAGCTATTTCCAGAGTAAGCACGGGCAGCTGGGAGCCAAGGTGGGAAGCTGCAGGTGTACACATGTCCTGCAAAATCACACCGACGCACTTTGCTCACCAGGAGTTGGACAGTCAGTCTGGGAACACTCATCTTACACAGGGAATGCTCATAGGACCCATGTCAAAGCACCCAAGTCACCGTGAGCACGAAGGGCAAAGAGGGATGCAAGCTCTATACTGTCTTCCCATCACTATGTAGGGGCAAAGAGATCGGTGTCACCTCACCGAGGCCCACCACTCCTTCCCACCTGAATTAAGGCAGTAAGTGGAATTTCATCTTATGCCTCTGCCTTCCTGTTGCTTCCCTGGAAGTCATACCCCGGAGGTGCGTGATTCCTGCAGATAGTACAGAAGGGTTTAAACCCTGGCTCCAGAGGATGACCCGCACTGTGCTTCCATTGACTTCCATGTGGTTCCCATTCCCACTCTGGATAAGCTTGCTTTTTCCTTGTCTTTTTATCCTCAATTTACCTCATACTAGGTGACAACTTTCATAGTTCTTCACATATTTTCAGATATGCAATACATCGAATTCCAGGTTTAGATTAATTCAACCCTGTTCAGCCTGTACCCCACTCCCCAAAAATAAACAACATTCAAATAGTCAACAAGTATAATATTTGTGAGAAAATCTTGAAGGCTGGAAGCAAGTCTGGGATAACAGAAATGTGAACTAAGGAAAGTGCAGAGCTCTGCAGTATTTAAGACACTTCCCCCACGCAGTTCTGCTAAGGACAGCTATCAGTTTAAGAGTGTTAGCACATGGTCTGCGCTTAGTTTCTCATGTCCACATGCAGAAGTTTCAAAGGCTTTGATACAGCAGTAAGGCACATGGCCATGTAATTCCTGCCTGGGAGAGCTGTTTAGGAAGGAGGGATTCTTTTTTGGTGGTGAGAGGTCTGGGAAGAAATGAACAGGTGGAGATACATTGCTCTCTAAGCAGCATATCCTGTATTTTTTATTCAGTCTTAAAACAAATGTAAGTTAAAAATCAAAGGAAAGCATGTTGATATTAGAAAGAAGCTCTTACATGGGAGATATGACACCTTTTGGAAAAGGCACATGCTATGAACTACTGTATGCTACTGCTACATTAACCTCAAAAGAGGAATATTGGGCTTTTACATGGCAATATAATCAAACCTATTTTCACTTTATTATTTTTTTTGTTTTTCTTAAATTTTCCCTCAATAGAGGAAAGAAAGAATAAACAAAGTTAGTTATTTTCTCCATTTCACTAAGACTCCAAACCCTTAAACTATGCAATTCACCAGCTAGGCGAGAGCGGTGCAGAAAGGTAGCCACAACATCCCCTGCCAGAGTTAATTCACACAAAGTCTTTCAAGGTATTTGGAAGGATTTTAACATGGGGTTATTATTTTATTTTATTATTATTTTACACGTTTTTCTTTATATTTTATTTATAATGTTTAATAGACAGCCACACTATTTGGTACTTCAGTGTGCATGTGAGCAGTCAACTGAAGCTAGCAGAGTGCGTCTTTTAAAGGATTTGGCCCTCACAATGCACTAAAGCCTTTAATTTTAGAACTAGATTATTAAAGTCTGGCAAATGGGTTGTAAAGGTGAATGCATGAATTATAATCAGAATTAGATATCTTTTTTTTTTTCTTTTGGACTGCTGGACAGTAAATGCATATGGATTTGTGGCATTTGGTTATTGAAAATAAAAACATGAGGTCGGGAAAGTCTCATTCTAACTTCTCATCCATGCCTCAAAGCCTTTGAAAACGCCACTTGCAGTGCTATGTGTTAGCAGACTGAATGCAGGACAGAAAAGAAAATAAAGGAGAAGAAAAGAGGGAGAGGAGAGGGAGAGGAGNATTTTCCTTTATAATCTTCACCCAGTATAAGCCAGTGGCCATACTCGTCTAAAAATTCTTGCATTCCACAAAACATCAATTTTTTAGGATAATTTCAAACCTCAGCCCCAAACGCTCACTGACACGGTATTAACCACCATCCCAGCTTCTAGAAGTTTTGTTAGCAGAACACTTCGCGCCGCACCTGGCAGCATTAGCATACCTTCCGGACCAAGGTAAGAAAGTAATCCAAGAAGTAATCAGGTTTCTTAAAGCCCCAAATTAAGTTTCCTTAGCACCAAGCGCTGCAGCGGGAAGTAGCTCCTTCACACGCGCGGTTCCTCGCTACACACATCTTCCTTAATACTGCCTACAGACTGAAACAGCCCCTCCGCAGACGGGGTAACTTTGCAGAGCAGCGGGAACGGAAACCTCCAGCCGCTGGGTCCAGCGGCTCCCATCCCCGTGCCGCCTCCTCCCGCAGTTACTGCTGCCAGCATCGAGCGCTGGGGCAGTGCCCCCGCCGTCCCCTGCCCTGCGAGCCTATGCCCACCTCGGCCAGCTCCTCGCTTCTCTTCTCCGACATTCAAGCAGCCCCGGCCCAGCGCGCGGCGTTTTTAAACAAAAAGCGAAGGAGGACGGGAGCGCACGGGGAGGAAGCACGGCGGGTTCGCGGCAACTTCTGCCCCGCACGGGCACCCACCCGCTCCCCGCTACCTGCAGCTCCGGACGGGCGGTGCTCCCGGTGCCGCCGCTACCCCCGCTCCGTCCCCGCCCGCGCGCCCGCAGGTCCCGGTGCCGGTACGCGCCCGCCGCGCTGCCTGTGGGCTGAAGCTGCGGGGGGGGGTTCCCCGAGCGGAGGTCAGCGGGCAGAGCCGCCCCAGCGCACCCGCGTCTAGCGGATCGGGGTCGGAACTTGAGCAACTTACTCAAAAACGGCGGCGGCTGAAATCCAGAGCTCCCGCTTCGGTCCGGAGAGCACGGAGGATCCGGAGGGGATTACTCACGCGCGCAGCGATGAAGCGCGTCTACGCGCTGTGGTGCTGGAGAGGGATCTCATTTTTGCTGTGCTTCATTCAGTTCCTCATCTGCAAGATGGGGATAGTCGTACTTCCTTTCTCACATCCTATCTTCATCTGCGCTTTCACGGTGAAAAAAAAAAAAAAATTAGGCACGGTGATAACTTTACACGTGTGAGTCACCTCGTGGACTTCAAGGGGATGATCCAGAGGTGCACAGTTAAGTGAGCATGTAAGCATGTGAAAGCCCAGGCCTGACCTCTGAGCTCTGCAGAAGTTGTCTGTTACTAAAATCCTACATTGAATGGTAAAATGTGGTCCCCAAGGCAATGCTGGCTTTCTTTTAGACCAGGAATGACAAGGCTGCGCCTGGGGGATTCTTTCAAGGCCCTTTCCCTCTGTGAAGCCATGCACATGTGTCCTTCACTCTCTTGGTAATGTCTGGACACACTCCCTGTGAACCAGGTACACTCTATTGCTTCTCAAGTTTGTAAGCTGTCATTTTTTCTCACTGCAGCTTTGCAGAAGTGCACAACCCTCCTTGTATCACTACTTACATGCAGACCTTATGAATCTGATAGGACGGAATCCCAGAGCCAGTTATCAGTTGTTGCAGAACACCCCTATGTGTTCCAGCAGGTTTACGTACAGGGAAAGAGCAGAATGTTACATGCAGAATTGCAAATGTGAGAATGGAAGGAAGGAAGAAAGGAAGAAAGGGAGGAAGGGAGGAAGGGAGGAAGAGAGGAAGGGAGGAANATAACGTATTTTACATATCATGTTATCACACCAAGATCTTACTGTGTTGAGAGAACAGGAAGGAAGGAAGGAAGGAAGGAAGGAAGGAAGGAAGGAAGGAAGGAAGGACGGAAGGAAGGAAGGAAAAATTCCACAGAAAAGTGCCATCAAAGGCTAAGCAGTCTGTGCCTTTTTTCAGGAAACACAGAGCTCTGCCTCAGTGAGACCAGGAGATAAAGGCAGGGGGAACTTCACAACCACTCTTCAGAAAGGAGAACCTGGTTAGCTCAAGGATGCAGCAGATTTCCCATCCAGAAGTTCTGAAGCAAAAAGAGTGACATTTCTCAGGTGGCCGTGCTTTCAGAAGCTCTCACGTCCATTCTGCCTTCCAACTTCTGTAGGGCCTTCAGGCCAGCAGGTCTGAGCCTGCTCCAGCCATGACTTCAACACTACACAACCCACAGTTTCTCATCAAACATTTGAAAAGAATTTTTAAGGTCAGAATCAAATTGCCAGACATATGCAAGCTGAGCTGACTTGACACTGTGCCTTGTGAGATGCTGAGCAACTTCTGCATGTTGCAGTGCTGCTATTTATCATCAGCCCAGGGAGCTCTGAAGACACCAGTCTTGTGAAGATCCCATTATAGCTGAAGCCTATGAGAATTGCTAGCGGCACAGCACAGCAGCACTGAACTCACTGTTATACATAGCAAATTCTTTGCTGGCAGCAGTGGGCAGTCGTCCCAAAGAGAGCTGTGATGCCTCTTCAAGCAGATCTGTTAAGGTGTAGCTGCAGATGCACACTTAGACCCTGGCTTGAGGAGCCAGACTCTACAGCTGTGATTCTGGCAGTATTTCAGCCACAAAGATGGCCGGAGGGATGGAGCACCTCTCCTATGAGGATAGGTTGAAGGAGTTGAGCGAGTTGGGCTTGTTCAGTTTGGAGAAGAGAAGGCGCTGGGGAGACCTCATTGCGCCTTTCCAGTACCTGTAGGAAGCTTACAAGCATGAGGTAGACCAACTTTTTACATGGTCTGACAATAATAGAGGAGATATCCTTCAGGTTCATTCATAACTATAAATAATAACTGTTATTGAAGGAGGTACAGTGTTCTTACTGAGAATGTTGCCATTCTCTGTTCACTAGCAGATTTATAGACTCAGAATGAACAGTGTGCCACATTCATGCTGCTTCAGTCCATTATCAGGCAGGTGATGATGATGAAGTAGAATCATAGAATCATAGGGTAGAAAAATAAAAAAAAATTGTAAATTGAGCAAGTTTTATGCTCAGAATATTCACATTCTTTCTAACAACTAGAGTGCAAAAGACAGGTGCTCCTGTTGCTGTTGTGCCACAAGATTTATGTTCGACTCCTAGTTTTTCAGAGGAAAAATGGACACAGTGTCCACAGGATTTGTTTTTGGGATTGTAAAGTTGTTGGGTGAGCAGTTCTCCTTCGATTTGGAAAATATGATCAAAATTAGGATCTTGAATCACTCAAATCATGTGAAATTTCCGGAGGCACAAATGGGCAATTGATGTTGTTTTGTAGGGTCAGAAATCTCCCCCAGATAATGAATTCTACCACAACACTAAGTATGACCAGATTTGTTCCAGTCTTCTTTGCACATAGTGCCTAGAGGCAGCAGTTATCAGGTGTCACTGTTTCCATCCCACATAATGTCTAGCACTGAATGCATATTCCTTTGTTTGTCCACTAAGCCATAGTCTCAGATTTTTAAATTCAGAAAATAACTCCTTCACTTGTAGCAGAGTTCAGTGCTTTTACGTCACTGACACACTGATTTCTTCTCCTTCCAGATCATGGAAATACCACCTGTGCTACTGACATACAAATACCAAGCATCGTCACTGTGGCATTGAAATCTTTCTTTCATAACAGTCTGCATCGTTTTCCTCCTTGCATTGCTGTGCTGACTCCTCAGGTATTGTTGCCTGATATTTATTGCTCACCTCTCTCTTAACTTGTCTTATTTTGACTCCCCCCCTGTCAGTTACTTGCTCTCTCCTATCACTTTCTTTTTTTGTCCATACAAGCATTGAAGGCAATTGCCTCTCAGCTTTTCTCCACTCAACTTTTTCTTCACTGATTGCCTTCTTTTAACTCAGTGACAAGTCCCTTGCCCTCTCCTGTCTGTCCGTTTTTCACTGACTTGTACCACGTTGCCTATTTTGAATCACCTATGTATAATTAGAAGCCCTTCTTGTTGTACCTGGGCCTCCCTTTCAGATCTTTCTCAGCAAGCTTCTTATCTAGAGGCCAGAGAAACTCTTAGTGCCTTATGGGCACTACTTCAAACACAGAATAATTAATTATTTTAGCAGTACAAGGAAATGTGTACAGCAGGTGAGAGCAGAAATGTCTTAGAACAGCACCACAGACTGTTCTGCACTAATACATATCAGCTCAGCTTCCAGAACGCTTTTATCAGACACGAAGGAAAACATGCCTAGTCCAGCATGGAGTGACCAAGACGATTAAAGGACTGGATAACCTTTCATAGGAGGGGAGGCTGCAAAGTGGGACTGCTCAGGGCAGAAGGATGGCTCACGGGGAAGCTTCTAAGTGTGCACCAGCACCAGAAGGGAGGGTGCAGAAAAGACAGAGCCAGACCTTGATTGAACACAAGACAATCATTTTTTTTACTGCTAACATTGTCTAATGTTGAAACAGGTTAAGCAGAGAGATTGCAGGGTCTCCATCTGTAAAAATATTCAAAATCCAATGGGACATGGCGTGAGACAACTTGTTTTAGTTGAACAGGGGTGTTGGACTACATCATCTCAAGATGAGAAAATCAAACTCAACAGTTTGTGATTAAAAAAGGTCAGTCATCTGCTTTCTGGAGATCACTAAACCTATATATAAAATTTAAAAAAGAAATTCCCCATCATGTTGGTTCTGCTGTTACCGATCCCTTCCAAACCTGTGGAATATTTATGTGTAGCAATAGCTGTATTTCAGTTAAAATCTCTTAAGTCGCTGTCCTTAAAAAAAAATAGAGTTAAACATTACTACCTACACAAAAGGGGCTGAGCTAAGAGGGGCTATTTCACTTCCTTAGTGTTATCCCTCACATTTGATATTCAAGGAATTTTATTTTTTTTCCTACACATACTATATTTAGAAATATGATGGAGGTGCTATGGCTGTGTTTCTATCAGGTGAAGTTCACAGTGGTTATAAGCTAAGGTACCCAGGCAGACATAAAGACAACTCTGAGACACTGTCAGACACTGGATCTGTTCCAAGATCCACATCATTAATCAGGCATTTTTTTCAGTAATAGATTTAGATAAGAGGTTTATTTTGTTTGTTTTTCTTGCGATGCTACTAAAAATATTAATCCTACCTGAGAAGTTAACTGGAAATACGAAAAAGATAGGCCCTTTTTTGTTGTATAGCTTTCATCTTGATTTAATGAGGAATAAATGAGAAATTCAGAATGATAGAATGATAGTTGACTGGCAAATGGACCCATCATCCTCTTCCACAACTGCTTTTATGATTACTACATAAAAAATCATATGGAAAGATTTAAAAACCTGAAAGTAGATATTTACTGGATTTTCTAGCATACATGAAATGAAACAAGCCTACTGACATTTTATTACTGTTCACCTAAGTAGCAGACAGACAGCAATGGAAAACTGTGTTAAGGACCAAATGCACTGGGCATAGAAGTTTGTTTTTTCATTACTATATATGAAATCCATCTCTTAGAGTCTCCTGGATGTATCTTCAAATCACAAAGCCCCAGTGAAAACAGATTAGAAAGATTCAGGATTACGTTATTTTCAATTTCCAGAAAGAGTTAACTAATAGGATTGCTAATAATCTGAAGGGCTGATCTAACCTTACTGCTCAAGAAAGCCTCAACAGCAAATTCTGATTATTTCAAGTTAATTATTTACTACTGATAATTATTTAGTGAATATCTCTGATCACTTGCATTCTATAGTGATTCAACATTCACTTGTTTTATTTAATTATTTGAATCATGTAACACTGTTTCTGAACTGCCTAGAAGTGGCAAGAGTGTCCATGTGTGAATCTGGTATTCATTCTGTGAGAGATCTGCTTTCACCGAACATTTTTATTAGTAAAATTCAATTCAGATTTACAATAAGCATGCTTATTTGGCCCTAGGAAATGCCAGTCATTTCTTTGAGGTCTACCATCTTCTACAGGCCCACCTTACTCAGTGGACTGTCCACTCTGCTGTTGGTACATACGTAGTTAGTTAGGAATTATAACTTCAGATACTTGCTGCAAAAGACATGCCGAAAAACCTGACTTTGGGGAACCAGATGCATTGAAAAGTAAAGTGTGCTCCTTATCTTTATGCCTTCCTATTCCAATGAATTTCAATATAGCTGAGAGTATATGTATTCTCTCTGGATTGTCTTATGTATAGTTAATGATGACATGTATGTGGTCATATTGCCTTTGTGGTCAGTCTGCCATTGTGATCTCTATCACTTGGAAACCTTTTTTTAGTTTAATAGCAGTTTAAAATGTCAGTTAAGGAATCCAAGGGGGAGCTTTCTTCTATAATGGAGGGACAAAGAGAGCTCTAGAGATTAGGATTCCAGTTTACAAGTAAAAGGCTTGTAATAGCGTTTGTTGTGCAGTTTTAAGTGAACTTTAGTTCTCTGAAAGAAAAAAGGAAATATTAACAGTTTTTATTTCACAAGGGTACTCACAGGACCCTATAAATGTTTTGAAAGTTCGTTAAGTGTGATGAAGGAGTCTGCTATACTGGCATGTCTGCAGGACAGGCTCCAGTTTCCCTGCTATCACTGTGAGCCAGCCAGCAGGCCAGCCCGCTGGAATAACATCACCTTGCTGATGTTAGCCTGAAGGCAGCAGCATGGCTGTTTGGCTTCCAGCGTGCACCTGCTTGCAGCAGTGAATCCACGTTACACCTCTTCCCCTCATCTGGGTGCATCTGATTTGTAAGGAGTGCTTAAAACCTGGGTTTCTAAAGAGTTGTGTTTACACATGGGCTGAACGAAGTGGTCAGAGATACAAGAGCTTCCCAGAAATATGGGTAAGTTAAAGAAAACTTTATATTAACCTGAGGAGTGAGAGCCAGTAACAGACACAATACCCCAAACTGTGTGCTAAGGCAATGTTTCCAGTGTTTCCAATAGATAAGGACAGGACAGGCTTGGATCTGTCAAGGGAGAGATAAGGCAAAGGTGACTAAAACAGAAGATGATGGGAATTTAAACATGAATTTCCACCATGTGAAGGTCTGAGAAAGGCCCCACATGGGTAAAGGAGTGCAGAAAGGATCCACAGCTTTCAGGCATATTCTTTGCAGGGGGAAACTGTAAAAGCAGTTTAAAGAGGGCCGTGTAATTTATGCCGTTCTGAAGCAACATGTATTATACATTTTTATTATAGAGTTGATCATGTTGAGAATAAGTGTAAACTGCATAGCTAGCACAGCTTCTCTTTGTCCCAAGCCTGCCCCTTCCCTGGGTGTGTCCTTCATTGCCTCAGGAGACTCAAGATGGAGACGGGTGATATTAGGGTGAAATTAACCATAAAGAAAACATTTAAATAGAAATGATTAACCCAGTGTTAGAGCTATTATGGGACAGAAAAGAAATGTCAGAGAAAAAAAATGTGTACCACAACTGCTCCATTACTCTATAATTAGTTTATCTTTGTATAATTTATGGTTAGTTCTATGTCAGTGAATTCCAGCAAGAAGAAACTCTTGGCTTATTATGAGGCCAAAAGAAATGAAGTGGTGATGTCTGGATTGCTCAGAGTTTAAAGATATTCTGGGAACCTAGATGTGCTCTGACTTTGAATATTAAAAGGAAATATCTCCTTACTGTACAACTTTCAACTGACGTTGAAAGAAGTACAGGTTACAGTCCTTAATATCTTCACACGTGTGCTTAAATTTCCAAATTCACCTCAGTGCAGGTAAATACTCTTAGGATTTGGCAGAATTATAACTGTTTATATTATATAATCAATCCAGTGGCTCTTAACAGGCATTAGCTGAGTTTAATGAAAAATATTATTTACGTCAAGGGAGGTGAACAATTATTCTTTTTCTGGTCCTTTACTCCTTCTTCCCTTTAGAGACAAATATTTGACTAGAAAAAATAATCATTAGGAGAGTTTATGCTCTTAGATGGAAATCTAGCCTGGTTACCTGACTTAATGACACAAACATGTAGTAATATGTATATATTGATGCCTTGAAGTGAATATCAGGATATTTTGTCCTACAAGTTAAGTATTGATCAACATGTACAGTGTATTTTCCCTTTGGATCGATATGTCTGCTTGTTCCTAAATCAATAAGTACTTATTGTTACATAGAAAAAAAGTTTGGCTCATAATTGGATAAAAGTGAGCATGTAGCAAATGAGAATATTTTTCTTCCTTACCTCCGGTAGTTGTGGCGCTGAGGGTTGAAAAAGAAAGTTGGACTGAACACTTTAGATGTTGTGTATGAATTCCAGAAAATACTACTACTTTGAAGTGCTGAGATAATATAATAAACATTCACGTATATGACCCAATTTTCTAATTAGAGAATGGTTGTTCTCACTGAACTCAGCTGAAGTAGTCAATATTCCATACACATTGCTCTGCTTTTTATTTATTTTTTAGCTTCTTGGTGTATACCTTTGTGTGTATGTTTAAATAATAGGTATGAACTTTCAAACAGTTATGGAACCTACTTTGTAATTACACATCTTCGGTCTACATATCATAACTAACTATTGCACAGTTGTAACCAATATACTGATTTTGAAATAAGAGAGATTTGAATACGACCATTATTTCAGAACCTCAGCTTCTTCTGAATCTGGGAAATGTTTTTTTTTCCTTCAAATGTGTGCAAAAATCTTACATTCCAAATTTTATTTACTGCAAAAGCTTTTTTCTGCTACTTTGTTTTTCTTGTGACTGCTAATTATTAGTAATAAACTGTACTGAACTCTCTGCTCCTGAACTCCAGCACGCAAAATAAAATCCACACAAGTAAGATCAACTAGGCAGCTGTAAAAGTGCTAGTCTGATCTCCTTAAGTAAGAATTTGGCCTAGTAGAGCTCAGTCTGAATAATGTAATATTTCATGATAAATGGGAAACAGAGTTAAGCATATTAAGTATCCAAAACTTAACTAGCAAAAAACACTTTAAGATTATTCTGTCAACTTTTGTGCGTGTGAGTGTGTGTCACGTGAAGAGTCAAGAAGACAAACAGGTATCAGAAGTATTGCCAGACTTTCACCATTTCTGTAAATTAAAGAACAGAAATGCATTACAGATATAATGTAACTTAAGATTATTAACTACGTTAAGGAAAGGGAACTTAAAAGTTCTTAAACATACACACCTTGCAATACTTTTTATTAATAAATATAAAACTATGTAAAATAATCATACCGTATTTTTACCCTCTTTAGAACCGAAATTAAGGTTCTTGTTTCTCTCCTATTACAGTAATACATAACTGCAGTTAGAAGCTGTTTGTTGAGTTTGGCTCTTGGGGGGAATTCTGGATTTTCAATTTCCCATACTGCCACATGAAAACACCTCCCAATTCATAGAATCATAGAGTCACAGAGTCATAGAATCATAGAATCATAGGGGTTGGAAGGGACGTCAAGAAATCATCGAGTCCAACCCCCCCTGCCAAAGCAGGTTCCCTACACCAGGTCGCACAGGTAGGCATCCAGGCAGGTCTTGAATATCTCCTGAGAAGGAGATTCCACAACCCCCCTGGGCAGCCTGTGCCAGTGCTCCGTCACCCTCACCGTAAAGAAATTCCTGTGCACATTCATGCTGAACCTCCTGTGTTGCAGTTTCTGTCCGTTCCCCCTTGTCCTGTCTCCGCACACTTCTGAAAAGAGTCTGGCCTCACCACTTTGTCCCCCACACCTCAGATATTTATAAACCTGGATCAGGTCCCCTCTCAGTCTTCTTTTCTCAAGGCAGAACAGACCCAGTTCACTTAGCCTTTCTTCATAGGGGAGATCCTCCAGGCCCTTCACCATCTTTGTGGCCCTCTGCTGGACTCTTTCCAAGACATTCCTGTCTTTTTTATACTGGGGAGCCCAGAACTAGACACAGTACTCCAGATGAGGCCTCACCAGGGCAGAGTAGAGGGGGAGGATCACCTCCCTTGACCTGCTGGCCATGCTCTTTTTAATGCATCCCAGAATGCCATTGGCCCTCTTGGCTGTGAGGGCACACTGCCGGCTCATGGTCAACCTGTC
>VXAB01001726.1:14970-108881 GCA_013399175.1 Odontophorus gujanensis
CCGCTCCCCGCGATGAACCCCCCCGGGGCCGCCGCCCGATTCGCGGTGCCGAGCGCTGCGGGCAGAGCCGCGGTGACGCGCAGGAGCTCAGCGCTGCCGCTCCGAGAGGTTCCGATCGCCGCGGCGGCCGCAGCCGCACCGCGACCCGAGCGCTGCGGGGAGCTCCGTTTCTTTCAGCCCCGCACCGGGACCCCACCGGCACCGGCACCGGGAGCGGCGGCACCTGCCGGGCGGGAGCTCCGCGCGGGCGGCCCTGCAGCGGCGAGACCCTCCGCCATTGGTTCNTGCAGAAACGCCGCAGGGACGGGGGATGCGGGATTCGCTGTTTGCGGGAGACCGTCCGCGTTCCGTTGCCCCGCGCTGCGCTTCCCCGCACCGCCGTTCGCCGCGCACCTGCGTGGATGCGCCGCGCGTGGAGCCGCTCCCGGCGCATGGGAGCGGATGGTGCGGTGCTCGGTCACCTCTCGGAGACCGCCGCGCGGTTCTGTCCGCTCCGAAGGGGTTTTGTCGCTTCTTTTTGCAGGCCAGACCCTCGCAGAGCCGCTGGCATCGCGCTGTGCGGCGGGAGGGCAGCTCCGCGCGGGCTCAGAAACACGCGGGGCCGACTGCAGCTGCCTCGGAGGGGAGCGAGAGCGGAGAGCGGGGAGGGCCACGTCCGGGTTTCGGGGTGATTCATTGCATTTTGGGGTGATTCATCGCATTTCAGAGCTCCTGGAGGGGAGCGTTCCCGCAGCCGTGCCAGCAGCGAATGCGGCATCTGCAGCGCAGCGCCCAAAACCCCGCGTGGGATTTCCCGAGAGATCCAGAAATGGTCCATATAATCCGAAGGAACGGTCCAAATAGTCCCGGCTTGGCCTTGCTGCACCACACGGTGCTGTGCCGTGCCGTGCTGAGCCGTGCCGTGCCTACTCCCAGTCCCCCAAGGCCAGCCCACGTTTGCAGAGCTATAGACGGCCAAAAACTGCAGCTCCCTCCCGCTTCCCGCAGCCCCGTCCTGCACACAGAACCTGACACATCTTCCAGGCGCCCCACGGCCGAGCCCTGCACTGAGTCACAGTGTGCAGCCCTGAGTCACCGCGGGATTAAAGTAACTCCCGCAGCAGCACTCTGCCTGCGGGCGCACACCGCAGCTCGCGTCCCTGCGCTGCAGCCGCTCTGCGCCGTGCTCCTCCTCCTCCACCGCTGTGGTTGTGCGTGCAGCACCCGGGTGAGGCGTGGGTGATGTGAAGGGTCGGACAGATCCCGATGAGTAGAGGGGACAGCGTCACCAGGGTGGGCCCTGCAGGTCCTTCGCCGTCGCTGCATTTTTGGAGCAGCCCATGCAAAGCGCTTTGCACAGAACCTCAGCGGTGCTGTCTCGCGGCCCCACGCTGTCCCCAAGGCCTCTCCCTGCACCCTGTGCCCACGGGCTGGGGGGGTCCCACGCTGTCCTTCTGACAGCTGCTGAGGCAGTTCCATCTGACATCCAGCTGCTCTGTGCCAGCTGTGCCTTTATAGCATCGAGGCGTCGGGCTTCGTGTCTTTTTATTTCTTTAGTGTGAGCTTAATCCATGCCCTTTTATTCATTCGTTTGTTTGTTTGTTTATTTTAAGCTCAGCTTTTCGTGCCTCCATGCAGTGTGCACGAGGCGCCAGGAGCTCCTAAGCGTTCCTGCAGCTGGGCAGGGTTTGTATTCACGGGGCCGTTACTGAACTTCGACACAGATGTGCTACGCACACGCCTGCAGTTCCTGAGCTCGGCTCAAAAAAGGCATCCCTGGCATTAAAAAAATAAAAAAATAAATAAAGGAAAAAAGGAAAATAAGAACGAAGAGCGGTGCTCAATGACAGGAGCAGGAGGAACGCGTACGCGCGCACACGTGCTCCGCTCCCCCAGCGCAGACGCACGAGCGCTCTGCAGCAGCACGTGTTTGCGGCTCTCCCGTACACTTTCTCTTTCCCCAGCTCTCTGCCTCTCACACCCAAGGACAGCCCTTCCTTTTCCTGCTAAGAGGCGGCAGCTCCGTGCAGAGATGCGTTTTGCAAATACAACTGAAGCGGAGCTCCCCCCCCCGAGGCAGCAACCACTGCAGTCAGAGCTCGGCCCACCCCTGCCACGCAGCAGCAAGTGTTTGCAGCAGCTCCGGGTTGCTCAGTGCCCTCTTTTGCAGTTAAAAATAATACACAAACCCTTTTTTCACGTTAGTGAGCTCTATTTGTGAAATAAATGAGGCGGTAAGAAAATATGAATGATTATAAGAAATGCAGCACTTGTCAAAATCACACGGCCGTGAAAAGGAAAATATTTTTAGTGTGGGTGGAAGGTCTGGCACAGTGCTGGAAAAATAACTTTCTGTCCCTGAAAAACGTCTTAAACATGAAAGAGAGAAAAGTGACAGAGTGTGTGTGTGTGATGGCAAAGAACATCCAGCTCCTTCCCCACCAACCTGTGACACAGATTTGTTTATGAAGTGTTGGGGTTTTTTCCCTGAAACATGATACCCCATCACAACCCATTATGTAAAAGGGCTCTGCTGAGACAGAAGTGAGAGCTGGGGAAGGTGTGCCCAGAGGTGTGCAGTGGGTCTGGGGGTCACTGCAGCACAGAGCATCGCAGCAGCTCTGCTGCTCCATGGTTGCTCAGTTTCTCCTCTCCCTTCTCCTGCAGCGGGTGCAACATTTCTGTCAGTTTTGCTTTCTCAAGTGATTCACAGGAAAATGTTTCCAAGCTTCACTTGATCGCAAATATAACTTTTATTCATTCTTTGTCTCTTAAAAAAGAAAAAAAGAAAAAGAAAAATATTGCTAGTAGGTACTTCCATTTTAGCATGTGGAGCACATAAAAAGAATTGAGCAAGAGAAGTACTTCCCAATATGTCACTTGCCTCAAAGCTTCAGAAGTGAGGGAGCACTTAAAGCCCCCGAGGGGTCCTTCCCACTGCTGAGCTGCCAGCTCCCTGGGGTCAAACCCAGAGCTTCACAGCTGACGTGGGAAAGTCAAAGTGCCACTTCTGGAAACACCAGAGGCAATTTTCCCCAGGCACAGTGCAATCTGGTCACGTTCCTGATGCAAAAGAGTACCTCTGTACAGAGTGCATAGATACAGACCTGAAATAAATAGCAAGAAATACATCATCCAGTGTAAGGACTTTGAGCTGTCAGCACTACCCACAGCTCAGTGCTTCCAGGGTCCTCAAAAAGCACACACATCCACCCAGAGCCTTTGGGAGGGATCTGCTCTCATCCCTGCTGGGGAGCAGCACAAGTCCCAGAGCAGGGACAGCTGGCAGCCCGGGCAGCACGACAGCTGCATCAAAGCTGGGAAAGGTGGGAGGGTGTGCAGAGCCCTGCAGCCCACAGCCCACCACCTCCCAGCCCCAAAGTGTCCCTCTGGAACAGCACACCTGGGCAGTTTGGGGAAGGAGCTCCCCTCATTCCACCTGTGCATGCAAAGGGGAGCAGCTGTGAGCAACGTCTAAAGCAGAGTTTGGGTTGGTCAGCGAGATAATCACAGCCCCATTTGCAATAGCACCGTGTGGCACTGGGCAATGCCCAGCAGCAACCACAGCGAGCAGGCAGACCCAGCTGATCCCAGTCAGCGTGGGGGGACACAGGCTTGGGCTCTCCAGACTTTGTGCACACGTGAGAATTAATACAAGGTCTCAAACTGATGTTTCTTTTCTTGTAAACAAACTCATTGCAGGGGGTGATGTGCCAGACACTCACGTTTCAGGAGTTACTAATTTGTATCTATGATGCATTTAAGGAAAAGCGTGTCTTCCTTCACATAGGCGTGCTTCGGGGACTGCAGCTTGGTCAGAGGGAGGAAGGTGGGACAGCCACTGGCAACGTTCATGTCGTTCACAGGTCTCTGAAAGGAAGCAGAAGCCAAATCTGGGCGAAACGCATCGATGATGTGTTCTCTGTTGTTTTGGTCGAGCAACATAAATGTAACCTGAAAAACAGAACGCAGCAGTGATGAGTTACTGAACCCAAAATTAAACAGAAAACACTGGAGGCAAACATGCAAACACAGCGTGAAAGCAGCTGGGTGCTCTATTGATAATTAAATGCAAGCTGTAATGAACGTCTCACAGCCTACGAGGTCAATTAATGGGAACAAGGGAGACTGTAACAGTTCCCACATGAAATACTGCAAACTTTGCCACCCATGAAATGAAATAGAATGAAGTAAGTCATTATTTCTTGGTAGAGAATTATACACTGCAAAGACTTTTTTCCTCTCTTCTGACAACTTAAACAAACTGCAGGTTTGGTTCCAGTCACTGCATTCACTCTGATGGTGTGGTTTGGAATCAAAAGAAACAAATATGTAGAAGATAAAACCTATAGAGTGTTCCCATTTTCCTGTCACTTCTACCAACCCACTGTTCCTCAGCCTGAAACGTAAAATACAGATAATACTTTTTAATGATTGAGAACTTTGATTTTTTTTTTTTTTTGTCTGCTAAATGATACTAAGACCATTTGTATGAAAGGCTTACAGCATCATTACCATAGGAAGGCAGATGCTAAAAGGAGGGATCAGAACCTGTGTGTACTTTTGCTGTTTAATCATTGTTGTGTTATGGAATTGTACTTAGAAAATGAACAAAAATAAGCTCAGGATAATGTAAGGCATCTGTGGCACATTTCCAAGTGGAACTCCAACTCACGTTTCTACCACCTGTGTTCCAGGCAACAAATCAGCATTTCCCCACAAACTGATATTCTCTCTGTATAATAAGAGCCACGAAAAATGTGCCTCTGGCTTTCTCCCAGGTGGACACAGGTTGGGATGCACCAACCTTGAGCTGCAAGCTGCAGTTATTGCAGTACTCTGGGGCTGGAAAATCCTTCAAGGCAAAGTATGAAATCTCAGCTTTCCCTGAGTGTAATTCACTCACCTGAGAGATAAACTGTCACCCAAGGTTAGAGTATGGCCTATAAGCTATCATGGAAGAACGTGAGCAAACGCTCACTCCTCCACTGAAGTGTTCCCTTGAGTTCACTGCCAAAAGCAGTGGGTGCATGCCAGGATCAGATAGAAAAGTTGCCCTTCTTACCTTGTGCCTGAAAGGCCACGGGAGCAGAGCATCATAGTCTCCTTTCATGACAACAAAGAAGAGCGATACGTGGGTTCCTTTTCCTGTCCCATCCCCATTCAGATAAATCCTCAGGCAAACCTTGTAGCCGTACTTTGCAGTGTAGAAAGCTGAAAATCAGAATGCTTCACTAGTAAAGCCTCCTCTGAAGATAAGGCAAAATGAGTGTCTGACATACTATGCAAAGACTTGTGCCAAGTTTGGTACCATGGAGTTAAAGAGAACACACAGGTTGGTACAGCAAATAAGCAGCAAAAATACAGTGGCTGGAATCCTTTTAATGCTGCACACCTTGGTAAAAAATACCTGCTATTAGCCACAGAAGGATATTTTGCCTAATTAAATCCCTTCTCACATGGGAGATAACCACAGCAGAAGACCATTCGGTGCCACCAGGCACCAAGGCTGTGGGTTAGACAATGCAGATCCAGCAGATGTCACTGCAAGTAGCTGCAGCAGAGGACAAATTGCAAAACAAAGGGAACTCAGCTCTGAGCAGGGTACAGCACAGCTGCACTAACAGGCAGCAGAGCACAACACAAACAGCACCTTAGCTCAAGGAGCTACTTTAATGCACGTCCCATCCAGGAGCAGAAAGAAGCCTCACTCTAGGGAAAGCAGTGGGTTTTCTAAAGGATGGAGTTCTGCTAACACACGTGTACATCGTGTTTACCTGGTGAGTACAAACTGACTGCTCTTCCAGTCACAGAGTCCTGCAGCTTCCGACTGACATCTGTTATCTTCCACAAAAAGACCCCATCGTAGGAAGCTTGCTCAGAGAACAGAAGATTCTTATGAAGCCTGCTCAGGCCTGCATCCTTCTGGGTCAGGCAGTGGTGCAGCTCTGCAATCTAGGGGAAGAAACAAAGCAGTTCTCAGTCAATTCCTTCCCCCATGCACTGCAAAAGAAGCAGAATCATTCTGAAGTCCTCACATCCTGGGAGCTCACCTCTCTTAACACTCAAAACTCTCAGGGATCCGCCTGAAGGTGGATTTAGATAACAAATATTGGAGATGCCCATTTGAAAATATATCCAAAACAAGAAAAGGGTCCTGTGTGATGTGCCCAGAACACAACCCTGCACAGCTTCAGTGCCTCTGCTCATCCCTACAGCACCTCTCTCTGACACGTGTAAGGGTGTGCTATCTGCACAGCAAGCACACGGGCAGTGCTGGTTGTAAATATTTACCTTAAGTTCAAGGCCTCGTATTAAGTTTTTATCAAGTTCACTCTGTCTCTGAAAGGCCATGATTTCCAAGTTGGAGGCCTCCACTTCTTTATTGAGCACTGCCACAATATTCTCAAACACATGTAGCTTATTTTCCAGCTCAGAAATCACCTTCTCCCTCACTAATTGCTGTAGAGCAGATTCATCTCCAGGAACAGAAGTTCTGGTTAAACAGTCCACTTCCAGATTCCCGTTGATTCCCAGACTGCCCGGGATATGCAGCTCAGAGATGCTTTTTTCTGCACTGTTCACATTCAGCTCTGACTGTGGGATGAAACCATTTGCAGCTTTGGAAGCAGTGCACAAGTTTGCTTTCAGTTGCTTCATGTACTGCAGCAGAAGCAGCATGTGAGTCCCAACTGCAGCTTTTTCGTGCTCCTTTATCTTCTCTTTGCTGCCCTGTAAGAAGATGTGGTTAATGTATTCTCCTTACAATTCTCATGGAGCCAAATAAAGCCACGACACAGAGCACACTGCACCTTACACACACTCTGAAACCCTGGCAGTTTCAGCATCACCTCTCCTGGTCTACTAAAAACTCATTACAGCTCTTTCTTTCTTTAAAGACACATTTAAATCAGTGCCTGCTGCCCTGATCACAAAGGCTGGCGAGGCTGCAGGCACAGCACAGAGCTGTGCTCCTGGAGCAGCACTCTCACTTACCCCAAATGAACACCCGACTTCAGAAAACCGACATCCATCCTTACTGACTGAGAGAACAGAATGGCTCTGCTGGGAAAAAAGAATTCAAAAAGCAAGAAAATCAGCAATACCATCTCCAAGGGATTCTTTTATTTACCCACAAATAAATAGGTTGGCTTAATAAACTAGTTGAGGGAGCAGCAAAGTGAAGCTATTCATGAGAGCTATGCACCCAGGTACAACTGCCATGTCTGAAGGTGTTCTCAGGTGATCATTTAACCTAAATGAAGAATTTATTTCATGAACTGGAATAAAACTGAACTGTATTTGCTCATCTTTTACCCACCTTTTCATTTGATGGCGTTTCTGCTTGCACATGTTTCTGTTCTCTGTATAAACTGCCTTCACATGAATGTTTCTGTCATTAAAACAAGAAGAAAGGAACTGAGTACACCAATAAAACGCCCGAGCATCTTAACAGTCTCTGAAACACAGCTTCTCTTTGGGAATGCTACTCCCACTTCACAGTTAGAGGGGCTTTTCTGCATGAAATTCTGTGCAAGTCTCTTGCTTCTCTTCTGGAAAGTTCAGGTTTGAGGAAAATAAAGGGAGGATGGCTTCCCTGAAAGTACTACTAGCTTCACAACGCATGTCCAGAGAACAACCACTCTTAATCTCACTGTTCAACAGACTGCAGTGTTTTCAGGCTTCTTTTCAGACAGAATAAAGTTCAGAAAGTTGGGACACATGAGTTCAAATATAAACTGGCTCCATATAGTTTGTTCCATGTGCAGACACTTCTTGGATCCTGATTGTGACCGTTTTGAAGGCAAGAATCCAAACGTTCCTTCATGACTTGCTAACGCAGAATGCATTAATGCTAACGTGAGACTTTCTGTCTTTCCTGGCTGCATGGAGACAAAAGTAATTCTCCTGCCTTTGGTTCATCCTACTACAGCAATTTGTGTATTTAACACAGCAACTGTCAGCTTTCAACTCTTACCACACAGGGGGGTGGTTTTCATCTTTAGTAATGCCCTTGCATGCCAGCACATCTCCTAGAGCGGTCTGGAATTTTCTTTTATAAAGTCATTTCAGCTTCAGCTCTGAAGTTTCTCTTTCGATCCCCAGAAACACCGCCACCGTTTTTTTTTCCTCCCTTGAACTCATTTTGAATACTCTGCATCTGAGTTATCACACAGCGTGTGTGTTTATTTTCTTACTCACTGCTGGTTCACTCCTTCAGATCTTTGGTTTCCTGGGGGAGAAGGGCTGGTGGGAGGTTTATTTAAGGTACAGGAAGGCAGAAGTCATGAGATCAGTGACTGACTGGTGAAGGTGGAGAGTGAGAGCAGTGCCCACAGCATAAACAAGCAAAATTCACATGCCACAGAGCTAAAGATAAAATGAATGCTAGCTAAGGTGAGCAGAGAGAGATCCACATCTCAAGGCCAATCTCCCACCAAGGTTTTCTAAATAAAAATTAATTAGGTGATAGCTAACCAAAATAGCAGGAAGGAAAACAGTTCCTCACTGCAGGAAAATGAAGCCCACTGGGGCAGATCTGCAGTGTCACAGAGCTCAGGAAAGAGAAAGGAGCTCAAGGGACAGAAATCAGTGCCCAGGTTTCAGCCTCCAGCCCTTCCCCTGGCTTCCAGGGCTGAGAGGAATGAACACTGCCACCTCCTGCTACCCACACCTCTCTGAACAGGAGCTGCATTTAGCACAGGTAAAATGTGCTGGGGTTCTGACAGTCTCCTCTCTCAGTAAGAGCTGCTAAGATGTGAAGAGCACATGAGAAAGCTTCCCAAGAAGCGTGCTGTTACCTGCAGACTGTTATCCCAGCGTGCTGTGTAAATCTCACAACTCAGTGGTTGGAAAGGCACAAATCTGTGACAGTTCTGATGCAGAAAGCTATTGGCTGCTGTTCACATCCAGCCTGAGATGTTACAGCAACCCTCCTGCCACGCAGGACTTGCATTACCCTGCCCTTACTCCAAGACAGAGCTCCAGGGCTGGCAACTAAAAAGATGGAGCACGTCCATCACGAGGCTGAGTGCTGTGCCACTGCTGCTGTATCTTCACAGAAGAATCACTGCTCCATCTCAAATAATAATCTCTTTGTATAAGAACAGATAATTTTCTATCAGTTTACATCTGCCCCTCTGCACCATTTCCCCTTTCAGCAACTCAGAACAGTCTCCATTTGCCCACTTTGTGTCCTCAGACCACTCTGCACCACGCTGCTGCTTTGAGAAGAGAGAAAACAGAGCAACTTCTAAAACGTTCAGAGGAGCATGGAGAAATCAGCACACCATGAAAAACAAAAGGCACTCCAAGTGCAGCAGCAGTCAATAAATTGGGATGAAAAACATGACAATAAATTAGTTAAGCCATTAATATAAAATCCTTATTTGAAACCAGTAAATGTTCTTACATGGTACTCACTACTGGATAAGCTCTGCTTACACTTGTGACACATGGTCACGTTATTAACACATCCATTTTCCAAATGATCTGCAAGCTTCTTCCTCATCACCACGTGTCCACAGCCAGTGTGACAAGGGATCAAAGCGTATTCACACAGAGTCTGATGCTCCTGGAAGTGAAAAGTTACAAACTCAACTTTAAACTGCAGATAAACACTCATCTATGAACAGCATCCATCCCCTCGGCGTTGCTTTGCATTCTTTCTAACCTCAGGTGAAGTCCCACTCTGAAGTGCTGCTGAAAATTGCCTTTCCTGGGGCTTTTTTTGATGGTTCTTAACTGAAGCAAACAATCAAATGAAAAAAAGAATAAAAAACCCACACGACTTGTGATAAATTCAAACAGGGGCTCAGACTGAGTGGACGGATGCAGTCAGTGTGCCCACATCCCTGTGGAGCCCTAAAGGAGGGCTGGGGCCACACGAGGCTGTGTGCACCTCTCACCCACCTTCAAAATAACCTCTACAACATTTCCTTATTTCCTTCTCACTGTCTGCACTTTCTCACCTCATCAAGGAAAAACGTCAGTGTGATTTCCCTCATGGCTGTGCCCAACCAGTCTGCTTCCATGCTTACAGACACAATATCAAACAGAAAATGTTTATTCTGGCCTCTTCTGCTGAAGCTTCTGTGGGTACTGCATCACAACCGATTTTGTCTTCAGGGGGAGATGGCTGTCCCCTACAGAACTGCCTCAGAAATGCCGATTTCGATCACATGCTCAACTCTCAAATCCCTTTTGCCACAAATTCATGCCGAGAGGGGCTCCAATTCTCAAACTCACAAAGCTGAGCAAAGCGGGTAGGTTTTGTCTTAAAAAGGACTACACTCCAACACAAAACCAGTTCTTCACTCAGAGGGCTGAGGCCCTGGCACTGCCCAGAGCTGTGGTGCCCCATCCCTGGAGGTGCCCGAGGCCACGATGGGCCCTGGGCAGCCGGAGCTGGGGGCAGCCAGCCCCCATGGGGGGAGCAGGGGGGGCTGCGAGGTCCCTCCCACCCTCAGCCATCCGATGGCTCCGTATGGTGTATGGATGATGTTGATAACTGTGAGCTGGGAATTGAAACGTACTTCAAAATTTTTCATGGTGCCGCACCAACTGCATCCCAGGGTCACACAGTGCACTCTGAGCTCAGAAATCTCTTTGTTAATGGCAGCATCCCCAAAGGCCTGGAAAGCAAACACAGGAAGGAAAAAAAACCCATCAGTACGTGTTCCTGGGACAGCAATTCAGTGACCGTGTCAAGATTTGGTTTACTTAGCAAGAATTTTGGTGCTATTAGGAGTCCAATAATTATCAAATCACTTCTTGGCTATGACACAAAGATGAACTATTTGATGCCATCTATATTTACTGAAAACGTGCCCAACCAGAACAGCTACGATCTGAAGTTCCTTCTCACAGAAATCTGAATCATATGCGATGGATGTGCTGAGGTGCTCCTAACCACGGGGTGCTGCCATGTGGACTCTGTGATGAATGCATTTAATTATTGGGGTCATTAACATCTCCTCAAGGGCAGTGGAGAGGACTTGAGACTCTTCTTCAGTGAGACTAAATTTCCCAGACCATGTCTCTGTTTAATACAGCACTGTGTACTCACAAAATGTAAACCACATGTCGGATGTTTTTTGACTGCAGAGATCTTTTTTTTCTTGCAGTAACCACGGAGAATTGTACCCTTATTCTGCAAATGATTAAACCCCGCACACTTTTAATATTACATATTACACTGGCACAGGAACAAGACAGTAATAAGTACACAATACAGATGACAGCAGAGTTCCTAACATAGAGCATGTCAGGAAGTGGGGGTTGGGAGGGGGTCTTTACAAATAAAGGGGGGGAAAAGTATTTACCAATCATGTCCACACTTTAATAAAGTCACTGAAATCCTGATGAACAGGACTGTGGTGAAGCATACACAGTACATTATGGTTTGTAAATTGAGGAGTATAACAGGGAAGGGATGGGAGCTATCACAGAAGCAGGTCATAGGATAAGATAATGTAAATACATATCCTGGTAGGGCCTTTTGTTCCTCTTGTGGAAGTACTTTATTTAAAATACAAACATATAGTCAGATAGCATGGGGAATAAACATAAAGCAAAACCACAGCAAAGGTAAAGCAGAGATGATCAGAAAAAGATATGGAGCAAAGAACAAAGCTGCTGTGCAGTCTCTGTTACGTTGTTTACAGAGTCTGGACCATTTGTTCTGGATGGGTCTACGGGGCAGGTCGTCATGCCTTTGTGCTGACTGACTTCCCAGCAAGAACCTGCCCGTGCAGAGCAGCTCACCCAGCACCACAGGTTTTGCAGGAAGTACCAGAAAATGCAATGAGAATCCAAACGTTGTCAAAGAGCAGCCAGCACTCAGTACGACCTCCCTGAGGGGGCAGCAGGACCCATCCACGGTCCTACCACGCCTGAAATTGTTCCTGGGAAATGTAGTGCAGAATTAAGGATTTTTTTTTTTTGGAGATCTTATCAAGCTCAGTGTTATCTGCAGCTTGGTTATTTTGCTGCAGCCATATCCTACATTTTGCCTTTTACCTCGCTGCCAGCTGACCTTTGGGTTTGATTCTTGTCTAACAGCTGCAGACAGAATGTGTATTCCCCGGTGCTCCTGTGTGTAACTAGAAAGAAACGAAGAATCTGAGCTGGGAGTGAGCCCTGTGTTTGTGCTCAGGACATAGAGGACGGCCTGGAAAATCCACACAGCAGCAGAAGAGATTACTGCAGAGCAGACCAGAGGACGGGTAGTGATAAATGAATGAACAGTGAACCACAGCTTACCCTTTCTTCTGCCAATAGGCTTCCTTCACTCAGAGTGCTGGGATCCTCCTCTCTGCACTTCTGGCAAACTGGATTCTTATTGTTCCTGGGTAAAAAGAAAGAAGAACAAAATAACAACGAATCATTGAACTGGAGATCAGGAGGTCTTTGTACACACGCTAAAATAAATGAAAATGTGGAAGTAATTTCCACTCAGAATCCAAAAGTTTTGCTCACTGAAGGTCCAATCCTTGATCGTGTTGAAGTAAAATGACTTAATAAATAACAAAAACCATCAACAAAAAGATAATGAAGCAAACCAACCGAACAGAAAAACGCTGCTCTATTCCTCAAGACCAGGCCTTATTCCTTTAGGCCACGAATCCCACCTGTATTTCAGCAAAGGGAGAACAGCCTGGATGGAGAAAAATGAAGCTGGAACCTACGGAGCCAGCACCAGAACCCTGCCAGCAAACCTGGACTGCTGCTGCTCTCCGAAACATCAAAGCCACCTTCAGCTCACACAGGATTGCTCCTGCAACTTCACGGCCCGCAGGACAGATGTACAACATCTGCTGAGCACACAGCGATGCCACGTTCCCAACCAGGACCTACCGGACCACCCACGACAGGCAGGCAGAGCAGTACCGGTGCCCACAGAGCGTCTGCAGGGCTTTCTTCAGGACGTTATTGCAGTTGGTGCACAGGTACTTCTGATCGGGCACATCTTCACAAATGCTTGTGGGGTATCCGAAAGGAAACTCGTTTTCATCCGGAGAAGAGCCAGGGATATCCTGAGGGCCTCTGCTTGCTTTCTCAGCCATCTGAAGTGAACTGCTGGCTAAGAGGAGGGGAGAGAAACAGGTGCTGAAATGGGCAGGCAGCCTCTCACTTCCATGTGAGGGAACTCATCGGGCTCAGGGTGCACGGAGCAGCCCCAAACCTGTGCAGGAATCTAGTGATCTGTTGGACTGAACGTGCAGCTGACGTGCACGGCTAAATGCCACTGTGGGTCTGATGAGGGACCTGCAGGAAATTACTGTGCAGATGTAAAATTTCCCTCCAACACAATGTGAAAATGGACAGCGCGTTAAAATGAAGGACTGGGGTTTTCTTCTCACATTTGAGTTTATAGAAAGGTGGAGGAAATGGTCCTATCGTTTCTGAGCCGCAATCCCATCAGTCTGCAGCACACAGAATCATTTCCTGTACAGTAAATCCCCAACAATATTCCAATAGCATGGGCCAAAATCTGGGATTACACGTTATCGATGCAGAAATGGAGCAACGGTTGTGCTTACAGTGACCTTCCTGAGTCCAAAACACCAACAGCAACACAAAGATGGGATACCCCAAGGCCTCCAACAGCCCTGTGCTGGTGCTGCAGCCATAAACCCGGCACGCTCAGTGCTGCTCCTGATTAACGAGAGCTGCACGATGCAGCGCCGTTGGGAACACGCTCAGGACTGACCCTGGTGGTCTCAGAGGTGCTTGGAAACGTCCACACTGCTGTCAGTGCAGGCGCCCTCATGTTCATGTCGTGCTTGGGGGCTGAGGTGGGATGGTGGCTGCGGGCCTGGGAGCTGCAGCCCGGGGTGTGCTGGAGCTCACAGCTCAGCTCGGTGCCCGGCTCGGAGCGCTCCGAGTGCCGCAGCGCATTCGTAACGCCGTGATTTTCATCCGTCGCTTTAAGCAGCGTTTTGCGCCTCGCGGTTCGGGCAGTTCGCTCGGTCCCTCTCGGCACCCAAAGGAAATTCAGCGATGAGCGCAGGGACCGCCGACCCTGCGGGAGCTGCGGGAGCCCGACTGCGGGTACAGCGCACTGCGGAGCGGAGCAAAGCGAAGCGAAGCGAAGCAAAGCAGAGCCAAGCCGGCGGCCTTCGTGATGGAAACCCCGCACTGCGCTGCCGGCACGAACCCATCGCGCTGCGTGTGCGGGACGGGACCACCACCCCGCAGCCCCGGGGCAGGATCCGAGCGGCTCCGGACCGCCTCCCCTCCCCCACCCCGCCCGGGAGGACCGCCACGTCCGCCCCCGGAGCGGGGCCTCCCCCCGCTCCCCTTTACCTCGGTCCCGCAGCGCTGCGGGGAGCGGAGGAGCGGCCTCGGGCAGCCCCGGAGGGGGAGGGGGGGAACGTCGGAGCGCAATCCGCCCCGTGCACGCGCTCCGAGTGCTGAGCCGGGACAGCCGTGCGCGCTCCCTCCGGCGGCAGCCCCGGGCGCGTGCACGTGCTGGCAGGGTGCGCGCAGCGCTGCGGGATGAGACAGATTTGCTGCGACATCGCGTGCTGCCATCGCACGCGGGGAGCTCCGCTGGTCCCGGCTGAAAAGTGGAAGTAAAGAGGAGGTCGCGCCCGCTCGGTGTCACTCCGCACACTCACGGTGTGCCAGCACATCGAGCACACCGCCTTACTTCGTTATCACCGAGTGTCCGACAGCTTCTGGGCTCTGCCGCGCGGGGTGGTCGTCCTCCTGCCACAATTGCGTACCGCCAGACCCAAACCCAGACAGATTAGAGCTGTATTCAATCATAGATTGAAAGGATGGAGCTTCTGGGGGTGAGACGGCCCTACAGACAGCAGGGACCACTAAAAGCGTATGCACAACACAAGAAATGTACACGGCATCCTTACATAGAGCAGGTAACTGCTTCACCGTTTTGCAGCCCACATCCCGTTCAGCTCCAATGCTGCACGGCAGGCTGTTCTCACAGCTGTGGACCACCGGGACCACGATGCAGGACTGAAGGATCCAGAATGTGACCCTTCGCTTTGGCAGAAGCCCTTTAATTACGTACCTCTGAGTCAGGCTGCCTTTGACAAGTGACAGGCCTTTTTTCCTGTTTTAATGGATGAAAAATGATGGTGCAGAGGAAATTGTCACTGCAGAGAAAAGGAAACCTAAGTCGGATGGAGGCAGTTCCCATGAGCCCAGCTTTAGGGCAGCCATGTGGCTTTACTGCCACGCATCACCAGAGCACTTTGGCTCACATTTTGCTCACATTGCTTCGTAATGTGCTGTTAGAAGTCACAGCAAGTTGGTCTGGCACACAGTGCCTCTGCCAGGAAGTGGACTCATGTGTCAAGAAGTTCTAAAAGCAGTTCTGGATGTGACAATTGTCACTTTTTTGGAGGTTAATCATTTCAGAAAGACTGCTGTTACTCTGATGGGGAGTTTCGGTTTTGGGATGAAGGGGCACTGCTGTCACCCCCCATGATGCCTGCCCGGCAGCTTGCTCCTCCACTTCTGCCTCCAGAGTTCTCAAAAATACGACACCTCTATCTCAGTAGGTGCTGAGTTACACAAAGAAACGCGAGATAAGTTTTTGGTACTTTCCGAACTAGAGATATTTCCTCTGACAAATTTCCCCCATATGAGATCTGTTAACCGAAAACAGGATGTGGCTCAGAGGGACCGACCCCTGAGGTGTGATTTCACTGCAGAGCCACTCCCACCAGAGCTCACACTGCAGCTCACGGCGTTGCTATTTAAGGAGAATCATCACGTATACATCTGAGAAAAGAGGATCCCGGGGGAATATTTATCACTTGAGCGTTGTCCCTTTGGAAGCATCCAAGAGCTTGAGATTTTAGTGTGTACACAAATGGCATTCGGATGCTGAGCGTTTCTGACTGTGGTGCAAACGGTGCTTTCAAGGCTGAGAATCTGATTTCAGACAGAAAAAGGTTAGACAGGGAGCTCTCACTCTGAGAAAACACACTTCTCAGTTAGGATAAAAGGTCTGGAAATGTGCATGCATTGTAGGAAACACTGAAAAATGGGTAAAACTCGGGAATGAAAGAGCACCCAGTGCCCACGAGGCACAGTGCTTCCAGGAGCTGAGTGCTCCAAGCTGAGATCCCTGCCTGTGCACAGAGCTGACACCGTCCCATTCTTTATCTTCTCTGTGATCACCTTCCTAACTATAGCTGCCTCGAGATGGGAGTGCAGTAGAGCTGTAAGATTTCATCAGTTCATCCTCAAGATTTTCAAACAGAAACACGAAGAGCCATGCAGTTTGAGCTTTTGTTACCCTCAGCACACACGGCAGCTTTGCTGCAGTCCAACCCCTGAGCTGCAGTGAGGTCGGTGCACCGTCAGCTTCAGCACCGCACCACTGCGGTGACATCGCGAGGACGCAGCCCTGCTCACACGAATGAGCTGGAAGGTTTCCCTCTAACTTCTGTCAGAGTTGGACTTTACTCCTCAAAGAGACATCAGGAATCAATCTTTGTTTCCTTTATCCCCTTTTCTGCCTCAACATTTTTCCAGCTCATGTTCTCTGTAGCGTAGTGCAATCCTCGGCTTCCCAGCACGTTGGGTTTCCCCACCCCCCTCCCCAGTAATAATAAAGCACTCATTAAAATGAACATTATACACCAGATCTCTTATTTCAGTTCTTCACTAAAGCAGCTTCCACAGCACAAGCCGAGGAACCTGAAGAAAGGGAGTGAAGTGCTCCCCTCCACCCTGGTGTCCTGGATGCAGCACTGCTTGAGAGTAAAAGCATCACAAAGAGATGGCTGAAGCTGCTCCCAGGCAGCCGAGTTACACAGACATCTGTGGCACTTCTTGGTGGCACACCCGTGTCACAGGACATGTGCTATGCACGGATGCCTGAAGCTGACATGGAATGGCTTTTGGCAGCTTCAGCAGATGACGTTCTGCTCCCTGCTGCTGCCTGCCTACTTGAACATTTCGTGCTGTGCTTGCGGTTGTGCTTCTGTTTCCCTTAACACACACACACAGAGCCTGATCTGAACTGGAAAATTCTGAGCTGCTGATTTCCATTCCCACTGCTCTGGAGGGAAGTCAGGGAGCGGGAGCTGAGCCCAGCAGGAGCCTGCCAAAGCACTCTTCCAATGTTCTGGATGTAACGTGAAGAAAAAAGCTGAAGGCAACATTTTTGACTATCAAGCACTTGGCTGAGCATGGATATCCTATGGATTGCTCAGTTCATCGGTACAGAGCGTTAGAGAAACGACATTATCAGAAATCTCAGCATATTTGAGTGGGACTAATTAGTGGGAACAGAAAATGGAAATATGTTTCTTTGATAATGTCTTCATTAACTCTGTTTAATAAGAGGAGTAGAGGGAAGAGTGAAAGGCACAGCCATGCCATAACCCTGCCAGCAGTTAACTCATTTTGTTAATAAGAGCACCTTCATCCTGAAAGAGATGTTTAGAATAAGCACAGTGGACAGATGCAGAATAAGAGTGACTGGATGTCCCTTCAGCTAAGGCCATAACCCCTTTGCTGTTGTAGTGACCAACAGCTCTAGGCTTATCTTTCCAATAGCATTTTCCAGCATGCTCCATATACCTGAATTACTCCCACACCACCCCTGACAGTGTCCATTGGTGTTTTGTGTATTGTAGACAGGAAAACTGGGAGCCACAGGAGCTCCAAGCTTTATCCAAGGTCTCGCAGGAAGACAACAGCACTCCACAGAGTGCCAAAGTTCCCATCAAAACATTGCTGCAGGAAGAAAACTCCCAAGTGTTCACAAAATAAGATGCCCTTAAAGAAAAACACGAAAGGGAAATAAGATGTTTCAAACACAGGAGGAGCCTGAATGAAAGAGGAAAGTTGGAAGTGGGAGAAAGCAGGCACAGAGAAAGACAGGTCTGTATTCTGAACAGACAGAAGCAAGCAGGCTTAGTGCTTTAATTATGGAACTGGAGTCCTCTCATGAGGACAAGTATCTTGGCAGCTTTGCCAGTGATGGGACTCCAAAATCAAATCATCACACAGAAGTTCCCAGCAGTGTCCTTGGTATGCAGCCAAGAAACCAAACCTTGAAACTCCTTGTTCAACATCGGCATTACAAATTGGGAGCTGAAACCCCACAGCAAGTGAATGGGGAAAAGTGTTTAGGAAATGAATGCTCCCATCTGTTCAGGTTCAGTAACAATGGGTCACCCTGGAAGAAATCAAAATGCGGATTGGCTTCAAAGTGAGACAGCCCAGATCTGTGAGAGCTTTCACAAGCTAAGGCTGTATTTTCTTTGTGGCAAGATACGCGCAGGAAAGACATTCAGCATTTTTGAATGTGGTGATCTAAAGCCACATTTTAAATGTTCCCTTCTCGTGGATTTGTTTGCTAATAGGCCAGGCCTGCCCGGCTGCACTGCCCTCCACCTGCACCCAGGGTGTGCCTGCTCCCATCTGCTCACTGCCATCAGTAGGCCTGCTGTGTGCATGGAGCAAGGGATGTGCAAGAGCACAGGGCTCAAAGAGAGCAGGTTATGCTCACGTGGGTCAGGAACCTTCCCCAGATCCTGCTCAGAATCCATTGAATCCTTTAAAACGTTTTCACGTTTAATACCTTTGTAATGTAGGTCCTTGGAGTCAGTTCTTCTGACAGGCTGAATTTCAACAAGGTCATTCTTTGTATTGACTGCTTTGAACGTTTCTGTCTAACAATAAGCACTAAAATCTGGGGTTTAGGGCAGTGATCACCCCCCCAGGATGGTGCTCCAGAACTATGGCTCAGCAGGGCATGACATGTCATGGAAGATTAGCAAAAATGGGGACCAAAATGGACCTCTGGATTTCAAGTTTTATAGGTGTACAGTGATAGCAACTGCAGATATGACTTCAAGCAATTAACACACACTGTTGTGATATACCAAAGGTAGACACAGGACACTTTTCAGTGTCACAAAGACTCCAAACTTTTGGCATTACACTAATGGTGAAAACCAATACCTATTCCTCCCGGGCTGTCAATGCTCAGTAGGACTGCTCAGGGTTTCATGGAAAATCTTACGGACGGGGCAGCAAAAATGACATTTCTATGGCATAGTGCTTTTTGCAGATAATGAAGGAAAGCTGGCTAATCATCTCCAGCACAGACAGACAGAGCAGGCACAGCGAGGGCAGCTCTCTGGCTGCAGCTGCTGCCCATGCCCTGTCAGCATCACCAACATTTAAGCCTATACACACTGAGCATTCCATTTCTGCAGGTGTAAACTGGCATGGAGTAATGTGAATCTTCGTGTGTGGGGGAGTGAGATGTTTTTAAAGTATTTCCTCTCTGAGAAGAGATTTTCACTAGTTTTGTGACTCGGGAGTAGAAATACTACAACTGCAGATCTGGGGATTGAATGGGAAGGGTACGACTTCTCCAAAATCATCACAACGACGCTGACTTCCATTAGCTCTGTGGCCTCACAGTTCAAATTGCAGAGGATGCATAATAGTCAGTGGAAAGAATGCACTGCTGAGGTTACCTTCATAAAGCCAAGTGAGACAGTGCCAGGCCGTGGCAGGGTTCTTGCAGCGTGCTACACCCAAATGCTGAACCTCTCTGCTGCTTTTGGAGAACGTTTCAGCGGCGCCAGTGAGGCTGCTGTTGAGAAAAGACAGCCAATTTTCTGCTGCAGACCCCAATCTCTGCCATTCAGCATCTCAGCTGTTTCAAAGCACATCACATACAATTTCTGTTCACTTTATGTACAGCAGGAATCGGTGTTTCAGGTAGCAGATGAAGGAATTGTATTCTGAAGTTCAACCCCTGAGGGATAACCTGCACTTCGTGCCTCCAACGTGGCTAACTATGTATAAATAAGCACCTGTGTGTGACTGCTGTTTCCCGGGGCAGAGGAGGGCTGAAAATAGCAATGGTTACCCAAGATTTCCCTGCTATTGTTCTCTAAACGTGACTGCTCTTTTTTCTGGCAGTCGGAGCGCTCGATGCGGTTCAGTGTTTTCCAGGAAATCAGTTGCTGCTGGTTTGAGTTCCAAGTTCATTCAGAACTTGAAAAGCAACGTTTAACACGAGGAATGGAATTCTGTAATGACCCAGCAACTGGCAAAGCCAACTCCTGGTTCCCGGGAGAACGAAAGAGCCAAACCCAGATATTTCTCCTAATTAGAGGTGGAAACATTACTAAATACCTCAAAAATTGAAAGCATATGCAACTGCTGTAAGGTGGTTTTTTACTGGAAAATAACTGGTGGCCGTGCCAAATTTCAGTGTGTTCTCATGTAAGAACTCAGGAGATGAAGACCACATTTTGCTAGGAGACATGCAGAACGTTCATGTTCACGTGGGCTGTACATACAGCTCTGTAGGTGGGGTCAGAGGAGAGCTCACAGTGGCTGAGGACAAAACTGGCAGCCCACAGAAAAAGAAGTTTTTAAATTACTAAATGATTTTCACTCCAATATAAGATCAGGTCTGTGCTCTGTCAGCCCTTCAGTTCTACGCATACACCGTTTGCCCATCTACTGCCACGTGGGAATGGCAGTGTGACATCACTCATGAAAAGGCCTTTGAAGTTGCAAGATGCCTTATTGAGGATTAGATTCAATGATTTACTGCTGCTTTGTTTCTCCTCTCGGTGTAGGATCCCACTTACAGACTCAGAACTGAGTTCTTCTTGAACATTTCTACTGCTATGCAGAGACAGAAGCTAATTTCAGCGTGACATCACAGCATGACATCACCCAAATTCCTTCTCACCAGCTCACATCAGCAGTTTTCTCTTTCACCTGGTATTTACATGGCACACTGTAAGGTCCACCAAGAAAGATGGATGGCAGCCACTTACAGATACCCCAGTTTCAAAAAGCAAGACTTCTCACGTGCTGCAGAGACTCAGTATTCCTCCACTAAAATTGGGGGCTATTTCTAATTCAAAAGAGTTTTGACAGAACTAATCTGGCTCACTCTGCTTAGACCCTGTGATGCATCCAAAAAGATCATATACATAAATCATAAAGCAGTGCCAGAGAGCAGCAGGGTTTGGCTTGCTGCCTACCCAGTCATGGTGGTTGGGTGCAGCATCACAGCTCTCGTGGTCAGACCAAAAACGTGCAGGTTTCACGTGGCACCAGGCACACTCTCTTCTAAGAGAAGCAAGAATAAATTTGGACTGAAGCACGTATTCCTTGGACAAGTGCCCCTTATTTTTAGGGGGTGAAAGGATAAAGCACTGATGTTTATAGGACCTGCATGAAAGCTGTGTTCTTGCACTCCCTCTGCTGTTTCTATCACAATGGCAGACTGGGAACATTTTGAAAGCTGTGTGTATCCTTTGTATAAAATACACAGGTGCCCAAATAAAAAGGGGAGTAACTTTTCCTGGCAGAAGGACTTCCAAAACTAAAGAAGCATGGTGAAAAACCTAAGGATAAACAGCTCTAGCTCTCTGGAAAACAAGGCTTCATGCATGATCCACTGCCATGAATGAAGCTGGGTGGTCTTTAACATTGAGCTCTGTTTTGTCATGAATACAAAGAAATCACTGTAATGGAAGTTTGAGTGTTGTTACTCATTATCATAACTTTTCAAATGATTTTTTACCAAGACTGCAGGGTTAATATGCAGAATTTGGTCTTCCTAAACCAGAAGCTGTGAGAAATGCACTACAAGATTTCAAGTATTCCATTTTCCCTCCAGACAGATGAAATAAGCCACCACTAAGAAAAGCAAAAGCATTCACAGCTGGTTGTAACATGTCATGTAACAACCACCAGCATCTCTAGAGAGGACTAATCCAACTGGTTGATTCTTAGCTCAGCATCAACAAGGGGAAGTTGTAGATCTAAGCTCTCAGAGTGAGATTCCCCATGACTAGTCTCTTTTTAACCCTGATTTAACACTGCCATGTTTTAGTCACTAGATTGACAATGTTTGCATTATTCTAAGGGGATTTTCTCATACTATGGCAGAATAGCTTGCAAATAACTATTTTCAATGCAAGTAATTTTAAGTTCATAATCAAAACACTGCCAGGTATTCTGAAGGTCATATCCTCTGTTCTTTAGCATGATAAATTCAGTTTGTTCAGCTACAAAAAGCAAAGAGCCAGGAACAGCCTCAGCCCATTGAATATGAACTGTAAGTTTCCCAAATGGATTCTTTCTGTTGCAGGGAGTGGGAGCTGTGGGTCTGAGATGCACTGCAGTATTTCAGTGCATTGTTAAAATAAATGGAGTGGAACAATCTGTGATTTCTTAGCTTAGTAAACCTTCAGCATTGTTTAACTTAAACATCTGTTACTCCATCCACATGTTGAATGAAAAATGTTAAGTGCCTGAATTACTAGCATAGGTAAAAAAAAAAAAAGCAAAATTTTGTCATCTGCAGGTCTAAGAAACTGAAAATTAAAACCTTAACAACATTATTTAATGTGCCATTTTATTTTTCCTTTTTTTAGTGTGTGTGCTGAAGGCAGAAGACACTGAATTTCAATGTTCATTTTTGCTACTGGCAAAAGACAGTATTTTCCAGGTTCATTTTTACAGTCGTTCCTTTTCACCTCATCTAAATGTCTTTGAAGTCTTCTGCATTATTCTCCCATCCAAACTTAAAAATCACACTTTGAAAATTACCAGGTTATAAAAAAATGGCTACGAAACACAATCCAAGAGTGTTTCTCCAAGGTGAATAATGATGACAGTCAAATTCTAGAAGAATTACTAAACATCTGAGGATTTCTTTTTAATGAGATTTGAACTGTATTTTTAATTAAAAAATTCTCCATGTACATCAACAGCCACTGATGATGAGATCTTCAACAAAATCTTCCATTCTGTTTAAAAACTCCTGACAAAATGTACATGCTGTATTTGAAGGCCACCACTCAATCCAAGTGCTGGAGTCCAAAGGATACTGGAACCTTAACAAAATAAATTAGCTCTTATTTTATAGTAAGGTCTGGGGAGAAAACCATCAGATAGAAAAAAGAAAAAAACAGAAAATAGCTTGCTTTGTGTTCATGATCCTATTTTAAATTTACACATCTGAAAACATTGCCTGACTGAGTGCTGGTTGAACTACTACTTGAAAAAATACATTGTACGCTACGTGAGATTTATTACAGACAAAAAGTTGCCACCTGACAGCACTTTTCAAGATGAAATCTCAGCACATTCTGATGGTAAGTTCCTTACCTGAAACTGTAACCAACGTTTATCTTTAATGCTTCTTTTCCCATGATCAAATATTGTGATCCTGGGCTCAGTTCAACATCAGTGCAGGTCTTCTTTTTAACAAAGGTAATTTCATTATTTTTCTGAGCAAAAGCCTGTCCTGAAGTAGAATGTCAAGAATATGAAAAGTTCATTAAAAGAATTTCCTGCCACACATGTATGAGAAAACACAAAGGTGTTCTATGGCATGGGACAGTGAGCTATTTGCCACTTACTGTAAAACAGGAAATTATTTTTTAAGTGAAATAGAATGATAAATAAATTCTGTTCAAATTAAATAATTTTCTACTAATTATAACCATCTATCAGTTGATTAAACTCAGGCAAAAAATGGGTGAAAAACTGCATGAAAATGTCCATCTTGTTTTGTCATATAAGAGATGTTAAACTGATCATAGTCTAGGATTATTAACTATAATAGAGAAGAACTGCTCAAAAACCATTATGCAAATGCTGCCCTTCTTAGGACAAGAACGTTCAAAGCCCATACTTGAGGCTAGGGCTTTTCACTCTCCTGAAATGACTAGGTTTGACTCCTGATTCTTGTCATGTGCTTCAGTCAACTCAACCAAACAGTGCTTGCTCTAAGCAAAATAGTCACATGGATTAAAAATAGGACACTCACCTCTTTTATATAAATCCAGAATAGTTGCAGAATACTTTACAAAGGAACCTTCTTCACTACGAGATAAGATGTTCACTTTGTAAACTGCAAAACAAAGGTTTTTTTATTCTTTTTTCCTGCAGTATGTTCTAAATGTACAGATGCTCAGGTAGGGAATACAGTGTCCCTTTATGTTAGTTCCTGGTAAAATTATGGATACAGCTGCACACTGTCTGGCTCTTATCTGATGACCCACAACTTCTCCTTGTCCCTAAGTCAAACAGAATCATCTAGACTGGAAAAGACCTTCAAGATCAGTAAGTCCAGCCATCATCCTCGCCCACCAAGTCCTATCACTAATCAGTGTCTCTTACTGTCACACCCACGTCTCTTAAACACCTTGAATTTTAGCAAAAGCATAAGAAATAAGTAATAACAGTTCAAATATTACCATATGCAATATCATTCCGGCATGCAACTTCTCTCCTGGCATCAGCAGTTATTGACTGATCTAGTCTTTCTTGTACTTTGCTACACTCAGCTACATTGAGAGAGAGAAAAAAATAAACAGTTAAGGCAATGTCATCACAAAAGTGTCATCACAAAAAACATCATGAGCTTCTACCTGATAGGGATAATTTGCTGTAACTGAGAAACACAGAGGACAAATAACTGTGTTCTTATGAGGATTTTCTCTTGTGTTTAAAATGATTTTGTGCAAAGCATTGAACTGCACTTTTCCCACCAAATGAAATGGAAGAACAACTTTAAAACAGTTTACCTTCCATGCATCTGCATTCATCTCCTTCACATAATCTCAAAAGTTTTTCATTTCCATACGGGTTATAAAATACAGTGCATCTTTTATCTACAAGATCCAAAAAGATATAATAAATTAAATATAGAGAAACCAAGAATATAGCAATGAAACTTTATGAGACAGAAATTACCTGTGCTTAAAACAACAAAGATTAGAAAGCTGTTGAAAAAGGGAAAAATGTAGCCTTCAAAAAAGGAATAAAGAGTTAAAAAACATGAGTTTGAAGACATGGAATACATACCAGGTGCATGATACTCATATACAGTGAATGTGCCAGGATTTAGCATTCCAACGTGGAAAAGCTGACTTACTCGGAACCCAACACAGAGGGGGTGATCAGCTGGCACCTGTTTGAAAGACACATGAATGAAGGAGCTCTAAAAAGGAAACATAGAAAGAGTAAAAGTTGTTCTTATGGTTATGAGAGAGTAACATACAGAGTCTATCTGCAGAATAACATGGCCATCTTTTATCTCATAATCAGCTATCAACTGATCAACTCCGCTCGCAAGCTGTAGGGAAGAAAAACAGACAAAAAATTGATATAGTTTTTTGGAAGATCTTGAAGATTTTTTAACCAGTAGCTTTTACACAATTTTGAGACTTAAAAAAATCTATTTTTGGGTTGCCTCTTATAAAGCTTATACTCTCACTTATTTGCCTTTTTTTTTTTTTTAAAGAAATGATCCTTTTACTCATTGCATCTATCATCCTATTTAAATCCTAAAACTCACAGTCCGTTTATCTTGCAGTAAGAGGTGGACTGACACTACAGTAGAGATTCATCTCACAAACTTTAGCCAACTAATAGTTAGGTGTGAACACTAAGAGAATCCTCTTGACACTTAGCAGATAAAACATATCCAGAAGTGGATTAACATCATCCTAACACAAATGGCAGCCACTCTCTATTCACTTTTCTCTTTCCACTGACCACAGAAGGAGCCTGTATTACAAGCTTTAGTTAGATGTCTGGCTTCTGACCAGTTGAAGGAAGGTGATCTGACTCTACTGAAATTCCAGACTCTACACTTAGGTAGACTTTTCTCATCAGCATTAGAAGCACACAGCAGTAATAAGAATAAAATGGTACAAATCTGCACTACTAGTCTAACAGAGAGAGATGAAGAACAGTAAGTATCACAATTCTGCCAAAAAAATCTCCAGCAAAACACTTACAGTAGTTAAGTCTTCTGTGTTTGCTTCCAATCCACTAACCAAACCTATGTCCATCACTGCATGAGCAGATCCTGACTGTGGCTCCCCTGTGCTGGGCCTGTACCTAAAATAGAATAAAATTAGTTAACACAACTGAAAACAAAAATAACCTTCAATGTGTGATCTCAGAAAATCCCAAGGAAAACTCTATCAGCATTCATAACACCATCACAAAGAAATATATTCTGGATCAATTATTTCAGAATTATGTAAGTTATCATACTTAAAGGAGTTTTTAATACTTATTTTCCAGATAAATATAAATCAACAAAGAGCTATTTTCCAAAAGAATAATGACCTTTGTCTCTACTATTTTTACACAAATGCATAGGGAAGAAAAATGAAGACAAGATCAGAAGATCAGATGTATTATTGACAAAGGAGCATTAGCAGATAAATACATCTTAATCTCTCCTTTGAAAATAACAAAAAAAAAAAAGAATATGAATATGTAATTTAATACAATATTAAAACAATAAGAAAAAATATAAGAGCAGAAAGTCTTTATAACATTCTTAATGTAATTTCATTATGTATACATAGAGCCACAATATATTTCCTTGCACTACTCAAATTCCTTAACAGCTGGCACTTCTGCCTTTACAAATAGGAGCACTGAATGTTCAGAAATCCAGGGTGCTTGGAACCAGCACTGAGCTTAAATGAAACATTTAAAGCAAAACATGGGCTCAATCACTGCAGAAATAATAACAAACTACCTAACCAAACCCCAATAGCTGTACTTACTTTGCACAAGCCTCTACGCGCCCCAATGGCTCACCATCTTCTCTATAACCTTTTAAATCAAGTAGAGTCAAAGAAGTGATTTGTCAAAGAAGAGATTTTAAAACTCTTCAGAAATAGCAACCCCAAACTCTTATGAACTGTTCTCATAATTGAAAGAGAGTTTTTAATGTTTCAGTAGCTATTTTTCATAGGAACACATTGCCTAGTCACAAACAAATAACACCAAAGTATTTTATAACCCGGGTAAAATGTCAGCTTAATGCTTAATATGATTTACCATGTACTAAAGCTGTTAAAACTACTTCATAGCATAAGCTCAGACTGTATTTATACACCCTGTTGTAGCTGGATTACGTCTCAATGCCTCGCAGAATTTACCACAAACCACTCTCCTATTATATTTCTTTCTTCTGCTAGAATTTTATATTTCTCACTGCCTCAATTGTAATAGCACTTCTACAAATGAGTAAAAATGCAGTAACACAAATACATTAAAAATATTTCCATTCACAAAAAGACAATAGTTTCAAAAAGGGCAAAAAATGCTTCTAGCAGTTTGTTTTCCAGTGGAAGAATTCATTAGTATCATTGCTAATGAAAAGCACATTGACAAACAAAATAAGCTTCCCCCACCCCCTGCACTGACCCAAGCAGTAATGATTAAAACCATATTAACTCTTTACCACCATCTCTCTTTGGAACAATCTTCAATTCAAAGTTACATGACTCTTCAGAAGTACCCATTATATTATATACTGTCCTCACCTACAAACAAACGAATCGATTAGACAATCTAGAAACAGTAAACAGTGCTCAAATATGGCATCCAAATGTGAAAATTGACATTATGGAGCTAGAGAATTATGATACACGCAAAACTAAGTTTGTACAGCATGATTAGTATGGTGAACACAAATCAGATTGAATAAATGATAAGCACAGCAACACATGCAGAACTGTCAAGAAAAACCAAACCACCTCTTCCTGCTTGTATTTTCTACAAGACTAAAAATACTATTTGAACAAGTCCTGATCATTTTATGAACATAACTAGTCCATATATTATCATCCATCAACTCAGTATAAAACATAGCCAAAATGACATCCATCCCTTCAGTCTAAAAGTAAGGGCAACAAGTGGAATAGTTAATGAAGTGCTGCATTTTCTTTTTCAGTGTTCACATTAACAAACAGGAGATAGTATACAAAAAATCTGTTTGCATGCTTACATTTACTGTAGCGATTCCAGTGCTGCTGCCAGTGCTTACATATATGTCATCATCCAAAGGTACCTATGGGATTGGTGTTAAATATAAATAGGTGTAAGATAATAGTAAATAATATAATTGAAGTCAGATGAACTGCTTGTCTTTTCTACATTTAAATACAAATTAAGGTTACAAACAAAAACTTCACAGGAACAAGCAGAGATGAGTTATACATTAAACAAACACACTAAATGATTAAATGTAGCAGATAATCAAATTCCTTAAACACTTTCTATGTCATGTTGATATCAGTTTGTTAAAAGATAATCTAGTAGTGATTTTAAAATTCATAGAACTACTTAAATAAGTAGTAGTAGCAGTAGTTCTGCTTTGACTTTTCAGAATAGACACCATTCACTCACTGTCACAGCTCTTCCCACAAAATTATCTTCTGTCAGTTTAAACAGATGAAGATCTCCATGATTTCTGTATGCAACCTTAACACCCATGTCCAGATGAAGCCGTCTGACAAGAAGGGAATATTCAGTCAAGGCCTCAAGAGCATTAACAGTATCCTGTCAGAAAATGATTTTAAAGATTTACTTACAAAAATGTAAAACTAAATATCTTTTTACAAAGCAATTTGTTGTGGAAACAAGAACAAACCTCACAAAATGAAATATACTGTTTTATAACTGACTTGGGAAAACAGCTTCCTAATATGACTCCTTTTACTCAGCTTATCTCAAGTCAGTGGAATCAGCATGCAAATTTCTCTTGATAATGTGATAATGAACTTCACAAAAAGACATCATATTTCCAAGAGACCATGAAAACCACAGCATGAGAGCTATTGGACGCTAGTGTTGTGTACAAGACACTGAAGTCATCATGTGGGGTCATCCAATGATATTATCCTCTGGAAGTTTCTCAGATTTCGGCACTTGAGGAATGGGAACGAAATACTTGGAAGCTCACCTGGGTTGAGTAAAATCCTCCACCGTACCTTTGTTCTTCAGACAACCACTTGATGATTGGATTAGCATAATTCTTGTCCCCTCTTAACAAAGCAGTAAGCAATGCATATGCTGTAGTTTCTACCATTTGTGCAGTAACAGAGCTGGGATCACGTAGGTCTGATGTTTTAAAACCATCTTTCCAAAACCGATAGATCGGAGGGTCACCTGCAGAAGCACAGAAGAAAGGTTTCAGGTTGTCTGTGCAGGTTAAAAAGAAAAGGAGGTACTCTCTCTGCATATAACGAGATGAAGAAACACTTCTCTTATGCCTATAAATGATATTTATTCTAGAAGCCAATGATAAACAGAACAGTGTACTAGAAGATCAAGTACGATACTTTGAGAGAATTTACTAAGCAATACCTATGACAGATGCTTCCCTCTTCAGAGCAGAGAACAGTGATCTTGCAGACTGATGATTCAAATCCACAAGAGCTAAAGCATATGAAATTATTGCCATAGTAAAGGGGCTTTGAGCAGACTGTACATTTTTCAACAAATAATCTCCTGCCTTATTTTTAGCATCATGGATTTTCTGAAAAAATAAACAGACTACAGCTTACATGTATCATACATTTATAAATGCTATATATATATTATATACAATGTATATTCATACACTTCTATTTTAAGCATCTATCAAGACAATATAGGATTACATAGTATTTTCTACAATTTAGTATTAAGTGATCTAGAATTCCATTGTTGTTCTTTTATCAATTTTGAAAGCAACTATCTTAACATCTGACACTGTAAAAAAGCCTGTTGATTTCTTTGAACAAATGTTAAAGAAAATGGAAGAAATTAGAATCCCAGAATGCGACTGCAGGTAGAAATAAAAATAGTATATACCTGAGTAGGGCATATTTTAATTGATTTTTCAATTCCAATAACAGAAAATGCTGTGAGATACAGAGATTTTTCTTTAGCTTCTCTGGGTAACGTACCCTAGAAAATCAAATATGCAAATATAATTAAATAGAAGTAGCTGTTAAATTAAATAATTACAACTTTTTACATTGTAAGTGAGGAAATAAATAGAAATTCCTGTATGAAATATTGATTTTACCTGAAAATATTTTGACTCTTTTGTAAGAGCTCATTAGTAAAAAAAGAGACCAAAATATATTTATTGTCAAGGCAGGTCTGCTGCACTGTAAAATCAAAATACACGTTCATTTTTTCTAAGCAACTTTCAGTGGGAAGACAGGAAACTTTGTAACATCATGCTGTTCTTTAAATTAGTCAGAAAGAGGTAAAATTGGCAAAATTCTCCTGGCTAGATTTCTGGTGAAATGCAGCGTAGAATATCTTGCACCTCCTATAACTTTAGTTCCTACTCTACACACAAAGTAAACGTGCAGTTTTCATACCTGTAGTTTCACTGGTTGATAGTCTGAAAATTCACCAAATGACCCATCTGGCATTTGGCAGTTATCAATCAACCACAGAAGTGAATTACAAACGGAAATTTGATCAAGATTTATATATTGATTAACTTGTCCAAGAATCCTTAAAGCAAAAGCTGTCAACCTGACAAAGAAATCAGAAGTATTATTTTTGTTCTCAGTTGCAGATACTTCCATATTGCAAGAGAGTAGACAGATTTGCATCATTTATGATTTAGGTACGTAAATATACTCCCACAGTTCAAAGAAATACTGCAGATGAATTTTAATTTAAACTTAATAAATGGCCAATAATTAGTCACAAAGAATTTTATAACAGGGATCAAATACCATTCTTCAGGATATGAACTCATTACGATGTTACATGTCCTTCATGAAAATACCACCCTTCAAAAATAAGCTGTAGTATGAAAGCAAAGGACTGAATCAAGCTTTTTCCAGGCATACAAATCAAAAGATTTTTAACTCACCATGTGCTAGCTTTCCCATTCTTCCACATGCTATATGAGAAGTCAGAATTTCTGAACGACAAGACGCTTACAACTCCTAAGGGATATATTAGGCAGAAAGAAAGTTACAAAAAGAGATTTATTCAAATTTAATCTGCTCACTCAGATACATTACCCTTCTTATTCAGCAAAGTTGAAGAAGGTCTACAATTCTGAAGCAAGAGAAGTTATATCTTCCTACCTTCTTTCATCTTCCTCCTCATTTGAGTTCTTGAAGTTAAGGTTTCAGGACCCAGTAAATGCCAGTTGTTCGATGCTTCCAAGTAGTGAAACACATAAAATATTGGGGCAATACTCATGAGCTCTGCCTCTGCACTGCCCTTTGGCAGATTAGTAAGAGTACTAAGACCTTCAGGATTAAGGACTGTGGCAATTACTTCGCCCATAAGATGTCCTGGGGAAAGAATAATAACAAAATTGATTTAAATAAATGATCAGGAAAGTGAATCCATGGGTAGAATTCAACTGACTTATAAGCAATCATTCTTTATGAGGTGACCTGCACAGCCTTTTCTAGAAAGGTAAAAAAAATCTAAGAATAAATTCAGACAAATTTAAACATGGACTAATAGTAGACCAAAAGCTTCCATACAATTTACCTTTAACACTGACACTTCTATCAATTTTTGTTTTAGGGACCAAGTTTAGTGGGATTTTATAACGAAATTCTTGTCGTCTCTTGATTGAACCTACAAAGGAAGACGCATATATAACATTCAGCAAGATCTAAATCAGTACAGGATTAAGATATAATGATTGGATTTAAATGTTTCAACTGTCTGAGAAGCCAGCAACAAAAATAGCTATAATAACGTGAAAACTAGAAATATACACACAAACAGGATCAGCTGAGAAAGAACAGATGGAAACACTATAATCATACTTTTGTCTTTACTGTTAAGAGAAAATACTATTTTTTAGTTTATAAGTCATCTGTGGTTAAATGAGAATGTATTCAATTTTCATTTATATACCTCCATATCAGCTTTCAAACACACCAAGTATTAGTATTATATAATATTTAAAAAATCATAATGGTTTACTTTTTAAAAATGTATTTTTTGAAAGACTAGCTATTCTGAGCTGGATTTGTTAGTCAATGAAAGGAGAAGAAATCCTTGGACGTGCCCAACAAAGAATATATCAGGAAGGAGTGTCAGTCTTCTTATATTACAAAAAACTCGGTCATCATAACTGCATGAATCCAGAAAATGAAAAAGAGAGTACATGAAGATACACAGAATCAATTTTCATACCATAAACACCTTGTGGATCCAAAGTGAAACCTGCATGAAGTTCTTTTTTTATGCCTTCTGGCTGTAATCAATAAGATGCAAGAAATAAAGAACAGTAACACCATTACTTATTGTAAGCAACATATGAAATGTAACAAATACATTAGTTGTCTTCTGCATCCCTCTGTGCAGCTGAGTCTTACTTAACTGTTCCACACTGTATTAAAGTTAGTGGTCTATGTCCCAAAAGTTCTGAGAAAGTTTAACAAAAGATTTAAATGAAAGCTTAGGAAAGTATAAGATCCCCCTCAAAAAAAAGTATCTTTCAGTGAAGCAGGATGAAGCAGCTGAAAATCTGAACCAAGTACCTTAGAATTTCACATTCTCCTCGCTTATTGAATTAGATCTGGATGAACCTTTCTGATGATCTTTATATGCAAGTTATAAAATGTATGTACTCAAATACTTTGCCATACATTTTCCCACTGCATGTACCTCAGCTAATTCAATGATATTGCATGATATTTGGGAGTATAACAACATTAGAGTAAAGCAATATTCATACATTGATTTCATATATTTTGTTGTTTTTGTGATTGAATCAATATGAAAATCAGAAATAATCATATTTTCTTACCATTACACGTAATGTTCTAACTACAGTTTCACTGCTCCCAGTTGTCAGCAGTGTAAAGTTGATAGTGTGAAGACCTAATTCCAGAGGAAGAATCCTGAACATAATTGGCAATGAAGAGCCAGCATCTAGGTTCTTAAAATTGCAGTTGTGCACCCTTGCTCCAGTAGCTGCAGAATCTCCAAAAGAACAGATCCCATCTCCAGCTGCTATTTTAACACAGAACTGAAACATTGAAAGATTTTAAATGTTCATCTCCATGACAGATAAACTACCTGAGAAATATTAAAGTCACTAAAATACCACACTGAGCATTCTATTACTAATACTCCATTTCTGTTTACAATGAGCAAGTACTGCTGGTGTTACTAACTACACAATTACTACTGTTTGCACTAGAGACACACTAACAAATATTCCTCAGCAGTGTAAGGGAATCACAAACATCTTTACCCACTTTTCAATAGTTTTGCATCTTGGTTTAAAAGCAGTTCATTAAAAGTAGTCATTTTGCATTAAGTCCCTAGACAAGGTAACCTGTTAGCTCAGGAGCAGGTTGCTTCGAAAATCCCATCACATATTCAATATCTCATCCCAACATTTGGAATAGAACAACTGTATTTTAACTTTCTTGTGTTTTGTTTTTTTCCCAGTTTATTTTTTAATATTTCAATAGAATTCACAAAGACAAATTACCTTAATTGCAGAAGCTCTGTGGTTGTAAACAGATCCTTTCAACTCAATTTGTTCTCCTCGCACCACAGAATAAGGAACATAAATGCTAAGGAAGATATCTTTTACAACTTGCACTTCCAGTGGTGCAGCAACACATATACCTAACAAAATTAAACACATAAAATCACACTAGCCTATCTGCCCTTCTTATAAACCGCATTTTTTGCCACCTTTACAGATGATATATCATTTTTAAAAATTCACTTTGAAATAATCCTGTTTTTTCCAAAGCTCTTGGTTCCTGTTCTTCACATATACTTTCTTCTATATACTCACTTTCAACTGCATTTCTTTCATATGCTTGCTGACATTGCAGTCCTTTGGGCTCCTCCTTCTCATTCCCAAAGCGAGATGAAATTCTTCTGTTTGAACTACCATATCTATTGGAAAATCTGTTCCTTCCTCTCCTCAGTTCCCCAAGCTATTGATAGCAGGACAAAGTGCAGTGTCTCTTCTGTAGTACAGCTATCTGTGTTGTTTTTACATTCTTTCTTAATTATTTATTATGGGCCCCCATCAAATACAAGATACTAGGCTAGACCGGCCTTCCTCTTGCACCATCATTTTTATGTTCATAGAAGGAAATGAAGTATTGTCCTTTCTCTAAAATATATATAATTTGATACTGTCTCTTCCTCTTTGATAACCAGAAAAAGAACATTTGAGAATATGCATGGGAACTAAAATGAGAGGTTCTACAAAATCCAGACTGAAAAATTACCTAATGTTTCAGGTACAACTTTATTGAGTTGCAGTACGTACCTTTATCAGAAATGCCAACACCTTGCACTTCCCAGGTAGTCAGTGAATCAGGCAGAGTGATAGACAAAGTCTTCGACCTATGTTTGGAAGTGTTTTTCTTTTACAATCAGCAAATTTATACATTAACTATTTGTTAACACCAACAGCTGATCAACACAAAAACAGCATGTGCACACAAGGACTGCGGTCTAAGACAGACAAGGTGAGATGAAAGCATATTTAGGGCACTGAACATCTGGGTTTTGTTTTTAGCTGACTTCACAGAAGCTGATGTCCAGCAAGGTAAAAAGTGAATGGAAAAGGGACTCAATAACCTGGGTGCCAGACAGCATCTCCAACATGCAGGACAACATTAAAAGAATAGTGTGCTCATACAAAACTGCATTCTAGCACACATCTTGAGTATGTGTAAAATTACTCAGGTTATATCAATCTTAGCATTTAGTTTATAGAAAGTAACCTGATGATGTCAGTAATTTTCTTGAGAAAAGTAGTACCGTGGAGAAACTTGATGAACTTCCCATAACCAGCTTTCAGGAAAATAGCTTCGAACCTCTGCCTCGTCCAGTTCCAAGAGAGCTTCAAATTCTGTACAAGATGAGTAAATCAAGTGAAAAACAAACAAAAAACCCTTGCCAAAAGCCTTTCACTAAAGGCATGAAAATCATTACATCTTCCTTGTGATACTACATTCTGTAAGCCTATCTGCCTCAGGTCAGTTCTGATATTAAAAGAAGTACCTGAATACCCAGATCAAGAGCCCGTTCATTCCACCTCATCTATTTATATATGTGGACAACCATTCAATATCTGGACAGATTAACCTGTTAACAAGGAGAGAATTTGGGACAAGAAATTTCACACTCCCACTGATCTTTCCTGAGATGTTACCCACAGGCTGTTTTAGACCTAGGCAAAGGACTCCAAGTTAAGTATTCAAGCATTCTCTTCACATGGAACACATTTCTGCTTGTTCTAAACATGGATGAATAGAAGAACATAGCTCTCCATCAGTTCTAATAGAATTAAGAACTGCTCTATTATCCCTCTGTAGGGGCACACAATCAAGGTTTGTGGAGTCTGGTACAATTCCTTCTGAAAAAATCCTGAGAGGTAATCAATCAGAGGATTAACAGATTAACTCAGCTCCCACCTCTTCATTTGTTCATATTCTACTAGATGCATTTTTCTACATGTCCACACAAGAGTTAAAGGTCTTCTACTTACGCTTTCTTGCCAATATTAGGAGCTTATTAGGTTCTTCTTCCCGCAGTCTGTTTGCAAATTCACAGCAATTTATGAATGCTGAAATGCACCTTGCATGACTCTGAATTCGACGAGCTCTATCACTGCAAGTCTCACTTACTGGATATGCTTTTACTCCGTGCATACAGCATTTTCGAATTTCTAGATGTTTATATTTGGATGCTGAAATAGCAAGAAAAGAATTCCCTTCCTTAGTATGAAGTTTTACACATTTTAATTAGCTACACTACACTTATTTCTAAAATTAGCTGAATTTCCATGAAGGTATAGATTTGAGGAGGAATGTGGACATGTATTCTTTAAAATGCTGGAGACATGCACTTAATAACAACTGTGAATTAGAGGAGTTTTATTACAGTAAGATTTAATAGACAGAAGCTGTTCTATCAGGCTTGGTCACTGGCAGGTGGTCACTGCCATATGGCAGAACCATGCATTTTCAAGATATGCCTTTCCAGAAAATAAAAATAATCCAACACATATTCAACACGTACTAAATCTTGCTGATTTCAAATTGAGCATTTGGTTAAGAGGTTTTTTAAATGGGGTCCTATTAAAGGTCATCTTCCATCTTTGTCAGCCTCTAGTATGTTACATGAATAGCAATAATTTAAACTATTACACAAACACTCATTTTCTTGACCTGTAATGGGCATGGCCTTTTTTTCAAAAACACATATTTAAAGAATTTTTTAAACACCTTCTTTGAGTACTCGCTCCTCAAAGTCAGATCGTTTGGTTCTGACAACTTCATTGCAATTTTCACCTGTTTAAAAAAATAAAAAAAAAGTAAGTACAAAACACAGGACTTTTTTTGATAATAATATAGACTACTTAAATAGATACCCAAAAAATCACATTCCAGATTTGGGAGACATTTTTGATTTATTTTTCAATTTCCTTAATAGTAAGTCAATTACAATAACCGACCCACAAACCATAATACTTTTCTTTCTCAAAATTCCATTTTGTATTATATACAAAAGAAGGTTTTTTTTTAAATGTCCAATGTACTGTGAGCCACAAGAGAATGTTTCAGGAAAGGAAATCCGTAATTTCACTTTAAAACAAGTGAATATACCTGCTTCATTTGAATCATCAGCATTTGCATTAGTTAAAAAAGTAAGCCCAGCCATTCGGAATACATCAACATTGTTTTTTCCTCCTCCAGCACCACAACCAAGGTCACTCTTTTCCAATTTCAGCATTATCTGAGGAATAAATACATTAGCATCTAACTAAAATGTGGAACAGATCACATATATCAAATGATAAATGAGAGAATTAGACATGCAGAAAAGCTACTTCAGTCTGGAAAATATCTCCACAACATACTGAACCATACCATTTTGTAAAATTTGAACTAATTCAACCACCAGAACTAACACACTTGTGCTCTTGTGGCACACATCTGAGCTAATAAGTCAGAATCAAGACAGTAATGTGTTTATAACAGTTCTGATACTCAATCTAGCTCGTTTAAAACTTCTAAAAATTATTCTCTCATTCAACTTCAATGAATTTTGTTTTCATTGCCACAGAGAACTGCTACGTTTTATTACAGGAATGGAATTATTTCAGTGACAAATGATATATACGTTCACTTAACATATACATGTATCTAAAATTCTACAAAGACTGAAAACCTCTATAATCCACTGAGCATAATAGCATCTGCCATGTCATTTTAAAAGTATGCCCTAAAAAGTTTAACCTTAAGATATTATAGGAAGAAATAAAAAGACAAATGTAGTCTCCATGCCTCTTTGACCACAGCACTCTCTGACACCACAGCCTATTTCTGTTCAAGTGTGAAGGTTTCTGATGAGACCATTCAGATTTGGCTTTAAAACACTACAGTTTACTGAACTATGAAATATGCATTATTTCTACAATTTGGAAGTGACAGCTTTAAACTCGCAGATTTTATTCTAGATTTCTATTTTCAGGTTTACTGAAGGCATAAAACGTAACAGTGATTTGAACAAGAACCTAAAACAAACAGCAATTTATCTTTCCTTTTTTGGCTATTACTTAACTTTTTCCATTGTTCTCTTTCCTCTTCCTGTTACTCCATATATTGCCTTATCAATAGATGACAAAGCAACAAAGGAATTGAACTGTGTTCTCATGTTAAGTGATACAACTTCTCCTGGTTTGTGTGACTCTTTGCTCGATAGCAACTTAATCTATCAACGAGAAAGAAATGTTTTTAATCTTAAAAGTACATTGCTCAAAATAAACACATCCGAAAGCTGACATTTCAACACATCAAAGAAGTGCTAAAAAACTTATTTAATACCAAGTTAAAATCTGATCATAACATGAGTGCACACCCACAAATTTCAGTGCCTATTTTACTACTCACGTCAAGACTACTCCCACACTTCTGTTCCACATTTAGCCAAACTGAATCAGCTACTAACTCAGCAGGCTCTTCCCCCACAATATAGTAAACAATAAGACGTGCTGAAGGAACCATTTCTTGAGTTATCTGAAAAGACAGATGTTCATATTCCAAATCTTTAATTCTCTTCTGAGTTCCAAAGCTTACTATCTTCCCTTTTGATGTGATCTGTAATAGAAAGATGGTGGAGAATAAAAAAGTCAAATTTAAGTTGAATGTCTCTCACACATGATTATTTTGCATTTAGGTATAATTCAACACCCACAAAAACGCATTTGGAACAAGTGTGGCTAGTTCAAAGGAAGGCAGCTCTCTCCCTCAGCCTGTAACAACAGCTGCTGTCTCCGAATCTTTGTCTTCCTTTCCTTGGATGATTAAGCTCATGAAATAGTTCTTGAGATTAGCACTACTACTTCATAATTCTAGCCTATGTCAGATTTCAAAACAATATAGTTTTAACACATAATTTATACACAAATCTGGTAACAAGTTATTACTACAGGACTGGCATGTTTTATAGGAGGAGGCAGTATACATATTCTGAACAGTTGTGTGAGCAACATATATATTCTCTGGTGATGACAGATCCTGACTGCTGAAGTTCTTCACCTAGGACAATACTTCCAATCACAAGTCAATCTTTCATATGGAAACATCACTTACCAAATAGCTGTAGTGGTGTATTTTATGAATGTATCGACTTCGTGGATATATGTTAATACTTATGAAATCCCCTACATTCAGTATTTTGTGATTTGAAGCCCAGTCAATATAAAGATAACTTTGACTTAATGATAAATAAACTCTTGCTTCATAGGTTTTGGTTGCTTGGTTTTCATCTGCAAGTTGTGGATCAGCAGTTTTTACCTGAAAAGATAATAAAACATCCACAAAACCGTGGCAGAAAAGGAAATAAAACCTCCATGTCCTGACTTCTGTATAGTTTAAGTACCAAGCTACAGTTCAGAAAATAAGCATAATATTAAAAGCATTCTGTAATATACCATTCAGAGAGATTAATAAAATAAGCCAACTAAAGGCTTTCATGTTTTCTTTAATAAAAATATTTATAAATACAAAATGAAATTGAAATTGTAGTAAAGAAACATGTACATAAGTAGAGCAGAAAATGTCAGTAATATGCTTTTGTACATAACAGGCACTCAGATTTGTTCTCGCATAATTCAATTACTAAATAAAACATCTGAGTAATATAAAATAACTGTGATTAACTGGGATATTTTGTTTCAGAATAATTTCAAACACAATTAAATACAGAAGTAATGTTTTATTATAGCATTTAGGTTTAAAAATTGATTATTGGGAACAATCTCTAAGTTTATAAACTGTTGTGCTGTACGCTGGAAAAAATATACGATTAAACCCTCTAAGAAGTGAATAAATGGGAGAATTTAACTCACTTGAAACTCCAGCAGGTTGCTGTCAGATGGGACATTAACAACAAATAGAGCAGTTCCATCATTCATGCTTGTTTCTCTTCTCCCAGATTCTGAACCTTCTGAAATCAACTCAGTCTCATCCATCTGCTGACTAAATGATTTTGCAGTGACAGTTAGAGGGATGTTTCCAACAAATTGATCCATTGTATCCTTCACCTGCACCTGTTTATTAGAAAATATTTATTTCAAGAATGACGTTTTTCAAGCAGAAAACGAGTGGTTAACCTTCTACAACAGCAAATTAAAAAAATGTTAACAGTCAATGGAAATCAAATGTTTGTTAGGATCTACAGCAATATTCATAAAAAAAAATAAAAATAGTAAGACTACAACAAGATGGGTTTAATCTTGCAACGTGCAATGATACTTCTTTTAACAAACCTTAATGAAGAATGGAAGTCCGGGCTTTACAAAGAGAGGAGTAGCAATCAAATTCAGTGTGTAAGGAGATACAGAATATTTTACTCCAGAAAATTCCACTTCACCACTGAGACCACCTAAAAAAATATTGTCTCCTTTAATAATTACATCCTAGGGCCCTTAATTTCAGCTGAAAACAGTCAGAAAGCAACCTACCCTTAGACTCTGCTACTGATGCAGCGATGTATAAATACAATCCATCCAATTCTTCCAGGCTTTGAAACCCTAAAGAACTCACTGCTCTCTTACTGTTAAAACTGATCTCAGCAACTCCATTTTCAATCTGTAAATTAAATAAAAAATATTCATTTACAGTAAATAATGTAGAAATAATAGGTAAACTACATGTAAATTCTACTTTCAGCATGTTTCTGCTCACTATTTTCAGAGAATATGCAAAGGTGGACATTTTTCATGAACAATTTAACAAATACGATTTTTTTCTTCCTTAGAATTATAAATAATTAATGAATCAATAGCACATGTTCCAAAATCTGCATGCAGCCCAAATACAGACACCTCTCTCCTTCAAGAGAGACAGTGTGTTTTACAACTTTTCAATGACTACATCAAAAAGACCAAACTAAATGAGGAAAGGAGGAACAGTCTCTGATAGTGATATGTTATTACTACACTGATCATATGTTCGATTTCTTTCGTTCTGTAATAGCAACGACAAAATACTTCACAGAAGTTTCAACCACAAGATCTACTCAAGTGAACAAACGAACCAGGCTGCAGTTACATTCTGAGATGCTGCTTCTGGCTTTCATCACACAGTATGTTTCTGTGCAAATGATTAAGGATTACAGAGGAAAATCTGACAATGGATAACTGTCAGTACAAACTAGGAGTTGGGACACGTTCTCTCCAGCCTCATTCAATTGGATCAGTCCACACAAGTGTACACAATTTAGGCTTGCTTTTTCTTACCTTAGTCACAATCATTGCACGAGGCATCATTCTTTTTTCATTTCCTTCTATTATTCCAAAACGTAGAAAGACATCAGCCTTTGCAAGTTTTTTATTATAAAAATAGCTGAGAATAAAAACCAATATACATGTTTTTAAGATTTCCATCCTAATGGCTGGAACTAAGTATGCATTTTTAAGACGAGTCATTTTCTAAGCAACGAAAAGAAAAAAAATGCCCACACTGAAAAATAATCACTTTGTAAGAATTTTAAAATGGTTCAGTTATTTCCATAGCAGAGCTGAAAGGACTGTAATGATATATATATATATATATTTTTTTTTTTGGAAAGAGGAAGCTACTCCACACAAGAGAGTAAATCTTCAAGTAAAGAAGAAAAATACATCTTTTAGAAATCAAAGTCAATTTTCCTTACCTAGCTTTCACAGCAATCCTGAAGTTCTCAAATTTATCAGAACTAATGAAGTTATTTTCTGGCTCTATGACAATGGAAAAGCTTGGCATAGCTGAAAAAATGAGTAGAAAATAAAGCCACTTTGAGGTGTTTTTGAACAGTAACCAAAAGTTACTCAGAAAGATGTCTCTACATACACATCAAAGAATCATGTTTCAAGTGATGTGAATTACCTTATAGCCCAAATATAAAGCTGTCAGCTTATCCACAGAACAACACAAGTTATAAAGCCCAAAGTTATCTGTTTCTGCCCTCTCCACATTTTGCATCAGTACAACCATGTCAAAATTACCAGTACACTGCAAAATTACTATTTATAGGTAGGTTGTATTCATACAATCTTCAAAAATAAAGTAGCCAGTGCTCCTTTAAGCATTCCTGCATTTTGTTACTCTGTACTGCATAGCTGCCCTAACTAAATCTCATGGGAAAAGCACAAAACTGAAGATTCACATTTCAGACATGCCATACCATATTCCTTAACTTCAAATTTTGCAACCGCTGAAGTTATGAAATTCTTCTTGTACTTTGCTTCAATCTTCCAAATTCCATACCTACAATAAATCAACAACCAAACTATACTTTTAAAATTAAAAAAATATATATTGAAAATGAAAGAACTGCTACTTAACAATAATTCATGTTAATAACTAGTTAAAAAAAACGGAACTTTTTGCACATATATAATGCCTTTTTGAGAAGAGTCCACTACTTTAATATTTTAAATAAAATCATTTGAAAGGTATTTTGAAGAAATTAAACATTCTTTACATTCTGACTACACACAGATTTATTTATTTTTGTTATTGTTACTAGGTCAGGTTGCTCTAGGTCCCACACAACATGGAAGTGAACACTTTGAGGCAACAAACAGCTTTGGGCAACATGTCCCAGGGAGCTCAATGCACCACTATCTCAACCAACAAAGCTATTCCAACAAAACCTTGTACAGTGGCTGAAAACTATTGATCCCCAGTGACTGGATCTGTAAGAAAGGCCATCCTGAATGACAATTACATTAATCTACAAGTATTCAGAACTAGAGTGAGAATTTGAAGATGTACCTACACTGGAATATTTATTTGAAACATAGTAATCAAGAAATATGCTCCAAAACACTCATGAAGGCTTCTGTCAGGTTCCTTCTCTCTCCAACTAGAGCACTGAGGCACAAACCTAATTTACATTCAATAACTTACAGAAAACCAGTTCCTGTAATCTTTTGGCTTTGTAACACCACAACAATAACGATGCAACCCATTGTTAACAGACACTCAGTTTCAAAAGGGATACAAAATTAATTTTTATACGGACTGAAATTATTGCTAATTTCCTAATGAATAATAAATCGGTCAGAAAACACTTTCAAGCTTGCTACCATCCATCTGCCAACTCAGTGTATCTTCAGCACCCTCTCAAGACTAAAGAGAGAACTGAAGAGGCATATATTTTGTGTGCAGATCTTACTCAAAAAATGCTGGTGATTTGCATGTATGAAATAGGAACATTTTCCTTCCTTGGAATCTATACAACTTGACAGTGCTTCTATCTCTAGAGTAGAAAGTTTTAGTTTTTACTAGTCTTTCTTTTTAACTGAGCATGCTAAATCTGCAGTTCAGTTTCATCAGCAATATTTTCACCCACTACATCGTCTCACTTTCTCTTACTGCAGTGAGGATATTCCATATTTTTGAAAATAAAGAGAGTAAACTTGAATTTCACTTCAGAAGACAAAAATCTGTATGGAAGTCAACTAAAAAAGGAGAATGCGTTGTAAAAGTTCTTTACCTATACCATTATAATACATTATGTGAAATTTTACAAATTTCCAAGTTGCAAGTCACACACACACTGTTCATCAGCAAAACAACAGCCTTCAAGAAAAAATAGAATTATGCTAAAGGTTCTCAAAGAGCATTAAATATATTTACTTGGGATTAGGAGGAATCTTGAAGTCAGGAAAAGAAACTATTCCAGTAAAGTCATTTTCTTCTATGATATCCACTTTTACTCCATCTGGATCCTTGAAATCACAACAGAAGAGAATTAGTGATTAAATCATTCTGATCAAAAGGAAAAATCTTAACTCAGTGATACTAGTGGGAGCCTGTGCATGATGCCATTTTCTAGGTAGTTACTATACCAACAATAACTACTGTTGTGGCTAAAAGAAAAAAACAATACAGGAGCCACTGATAAGTTTTCTGTCTTAAATGAAAGAAACAGCAGTATGAAAATCATACATTATCAACATTTCTCTCACAAACTGTTTCCCTAGGTATTACGGACAATTTGTGCTTTTTCTTTTCTCTGTTCTGAAACAGCTTTACACCACAAAATTGAAAAAAATCTAAGTGTGCAAAGTCCTTTTTAGATCTTTTAAAAGACAGCTGGCAACCTGCGAAAACATTTATCCGCTTTCTTGTATATCCATTGCATCGATTTCCTACGTAACTGGGATTCCTCTTCTTGTGATCTATGAAATATTAAAATTAAATTCAATTGCAACATACCACAATTGTTAGGACAGTTTCTCGCCGCGCTGGCTGCAGTTCTTCATTCAGAGAGTAAACCCTGACTTTCACTGTAAGATTAATTACAATAGATTTCAAAGTCATACCATTGTTGATATTAAAACTAACAAACAAACAAAGTCCATCCAAACCAAAATCTTTTAACTTATTTCTTTATTAGAGTTTTGTCTTTAGTACTTATGAAATGCACCTGACCTTTTGCCAGAATGCTGTCCAGACAATATTTACTCATGCTAGCAATGAAAGACCCTGCACCAACAATTTTTCATACTGAATCATCCGTGCAAACTAATTTTTACCATTAATATCCCAGCATACCATTTCTGCAGTGAAAAAAAAAAAAAAAAACCAAGGATTCAGTCATCACTATTTTTACAAAAATATGTATTTTTTTTATTATGTTCTCAGGAAAACTGAGAAGGTAAGGACCCAGAGGATACTGGGAGCAATTACTAATTTCTACAATATGATCAAATATTTCAAAGTATTATTCTGCTAATTAAAAAATCAAATAGTAGCTGATGGCAGTACAACATAGCCAAGAACTTAAAGGACATTTATACCTGAATTCCTCGGGAATAATGCCATTGGTTTGTAAAAAATAATAATAATAATAATAACAGCCAAAATGAGCATTATTTACCTGACTGATCTGGAGTATAAACTGGTTTGTCAGTGTGAATAAAAAGAAATCCATTCTCATAGGAAACAGGAATTTTTTTTAAACCAGTAAAATGTGGAGAAACAGCTTCCAAATACACATACTTGACTGAGTCCTCTGGGCCAGCTAAATCTGCTGGTTGAAGCTGGGAGAGAACAGTTAAAGAATATTAAAACATTTTTCAAGTAGTTTTTCTACAGTATTGCTTGTCAAGAAGTTGGATGAATTTGGAAGAACAGGAAAGCAGAGTGAGAAGAAGCTCCTGGAAGGCATCACCTCGAGTAACACCTCCCTAGCGACTGAATTTCAGCAAAAACCTCGTGTCAGCTTTCAGTAAAACCTGTGGAGCTTCCTGCCCCTTGGCCTCAGGTGACTGCACGTCAGGGGTTTATGCTTACATCTCAGTCCCTCTGGAGCCTGTTAGTTCCAGACAAGATGAAGCTTAGTTATATTTTGGCTTAATCTGAATGCTCAGATGAGGACTCTTGTTCACACCAAACACGTCTCCATTCCTTCCTCTTTATTTTTTTAATGTTATGTGAACAAGATAATGTTTCTAAAATAATCTGATTAAATGTTCAGCTTTTTTTAATTCCTCTACACTATTTTTATCCAAAAGAATTTCAATTTCAGACAAACTAAAATGAAATAAACTACACAAGGCAATCTGAGGAGCGAGGGCTGTAGGTTTCTCCTCCCATTTTAAATATCTGTAAACTTAGTACAACCTTTTCCAACTAAAAGCAACAATAAAAACGTGTCAAGAAAAGTCCTAATTCCTTACTGTTACAGTTACAGAATTTTGGAAGTTGTTGTCTGGACTTAAAGAAATGTGACCAGAAGAATAAGCAACAAGCTTATCTGGAAAGCTTCTCAAGGCAAGATTGACTGCAAATTCCTTGTCATAGCCAAAAGCTTGAACTACAACTTTCTCAGATGTCCCGAGTCGGAAGACCTTGGGTGCTGTAAGGACATACCTGTATATGAAATATGAAAAAAACATAAGGGTAATGGAGCTATACCTGTGTTTCTTACTTTCATTTGTAATTCACTTCCACAGACGCTGCCAAAACAAACCCAAATGAACCCTTGAAATGTTAATGCCCCAGACAGTACACTTGTATAGTTTTCCCACCAGCAAAGTTCTTACTGAAATAAATGAGGCAATTTACAGTAAAGGTGAATGTGATCAAAATTCTGCAGGATTACTCTGACTTCTTCTGTGCTTTATAAATTGTAGTATGCATCACTCCACAAAACCACAAACCAGGCTTTAATACACAAACACACAATCTATCTAAAATACACATGAAGTGCTGTTGAACAATAAACATTCATCTTTTCCTGAAATGACAAGAGCACTTATTTTGATTGCTTTCTTACACACCACTGTTAACAGAAGAATCAAAATAAGCACTGCTGAATACAACCACAAAATATGCATTTAAATAAGAGCCCTCCTCCAACCTGCAGCATAATATCTGTCTTCAAGCACTACAGAAAATCTAGTGAGCACAGGCTTCACTTTTTTCCATAGATATCTTGCTATTATGTTGAGAATTCATTGCAGGTAAGGAGTTGACTCTACCTCCCTCAGTGACAGCAAATAGAGAAATTCGAGAAGCATCAGCCCTTTTTCTAGCATTAGCATCCATCAGGGAGTTTTGCTGTGAAAACACATTGATTTGGACAGTCTGTGTTGTAGTGCCTCTACTGAAATTCTGCACTATTCACCTAAGACACTTGCCAACAACCAAGTAACATTTCCAGTAAGCACTGCATTTGTTTTACTTACGTTTTATCTTGACTAAAAGCTGTTCCAGAAAATAGTAAAACAAAAAAATATATTAAAGTAGCCATAGCATTTCAATCGGCACGCCCACAACACGATCAAATCTGGACTAAACTGTATTTCACTGCTGCTGCAGATGAGCAAAAATACCACTGACAGTGGTGATACATGCCACTCACTGTTAATAATTAACTGCAGGTCTTGCATTTGCTAAAATGTCATTGCCCCTTCCGAATTGCCCCTGATATTTTTTTATCAGAAATTTCCTTTTTATTTATTTATTTTTTTTGGGGGGGGGAGGGGCAGGTGGGGTGTGGAGGTGTTGTTTTGAACTAACCCCTCGCTTGCAAATGTCTTTTAGCTACTGCTATTCCTGTGGCTGGTATTCCTGTCAGCTATTGGTATTCCTGACTGTGCCCACCCTCTGAGTACTTACACCGCAACGTGAAAGCATTAGGGAGTGGTACATCTACGACACCTATGGCCATAAACTGCATTTGCAAAAAATAAACCCACAAAAAACAAAACCAAACCCAAACCTTTGGTGATACAGACCTTGCAAACTCGATATCTAAGCATAGGACCTAAGGGGAAAAAAAAAAAAAAAAACAACTAAACTAAAACATTAAGCTGAGGTTGTGCAACTGTGCTCTGCCCAAGCTTAAACAAACACTGCAGTCAGCCCTTACGGGAAGGATTAGCACAAAGCTATTTCTGATCAATATAAAAAGAAAGCCAACGTGGGCTTTGCAACTGAGCAAAGTTATAAGGAAGGTATCAGCACATGGAACACACACGGTGTTAAGGTGATGATTTCATTACATCAATGGCCCAGATATCTATCAACAATTAATGAACTATGAGAATGTTCATGTAAAAACAAAAAAGTAAACAGTAAACGAGGATGGAAGACTTTCAAAATCACTCTAAGATTGCATTTTTAAACCTGTGACCATTACGAACTCTAATGGCAGATTGTCCCTATGCTCCTCAGGTTTGGTTCACTGTCTCACACCCGGGCACAGACCCTCAGCTCATACACACGGCTCAGAACCGTTAGGAGACCGTGATGTGTATTTAGGAGCATCCTATGGAGCCCACCACAGTCAGAGTATCTCAGGTTGTGCTCGCGAGGCTTCAGTGGTCCACCTGAAGCAATTCTACAGAGGCTAAAATGCAATAAGCACGTGTCACGGATATAAACAAAAAGCAATATTACTAGCAAATACTTCGTTGTATATACAGTAAACCGGGCTTTAATGAGAACAAAACGCTCCAATACCACAAACCAGCACCGGGCCCACAAGGACACCCGCCACGCGCTGAGATAAACTGCGCACGCGCTGAGGAGGACGTCGTTGGCGGGAAAGCGGTGAGGGGGCGTGGCCTCGCCGAAGCCTCGCCCCCGATTCGTTCGCCCATCGCCGGCGAACAACCGAACAAAATGGCGGCGGCGCGGCTCCTCGCGCCGGGCTCTTAAAGGAGCCGCGTCGCTTCGGGCCTGGCGGGTGGTGGAGGTGGTGGTTCTACGAGTGGCGAAGGGGGGCGGTAGAGGTGGGCTGCTGAAAAAACGGTGCTTTCCTACGGGGACATCCCGCCCGGCGACGGCGAGCGGGCAGCGGCGTTGCCATGTCAACCCAGGTAATCAACGCGAGGCCTGAGGGCAGGCTCTGCCGGGGCTGGGGGCTGCACCGCGCCCCGGTCAGGTGCGGGCGGGGCGGGGCCGGGGTGGGCTGCGCGGCTGTGGGGTACCCGTGCTCGTCTCTGCCGCCCTTTTAGTGTAGAGTTTTGGTGGGTTTTTCATTGCTGGAGTGCGGTGTTTCTGGAAAAATAGTATTAAAATACCTAATTGTTTTTCCTTAAAATATTAAGGAGCTTCCTGTGGCAGCTTTTCACTTGGTCGTCCCATCTTCCATCTCCTTTGCCTCTACAGAGCACGATTTTCTGTCCTGCATGAGCTGTGTCCCCACATATTAGGGCAGAAGACAGCGGCTTTTATTTCCTTCTTTTCTTATTTATAAAGGTTCAGTGAAAATTCCATTTAAATGACCACAAATCTTATCTTTGAGCAATAAGAGTGCTTACGTGTGTCAAAGTTCCCACACTAGCGTATATTTCTTATCTTCAGGAATGTCTTAGAACGTGCTTTCTGCTTATTGCATTAAGCTCTGGTAAAGCTCTGTCCCTTGGAGATGGTCGCTATGGGGAAGGACACACAGCAGAGCGTGGCTCTGTCTGCACTCATCCCCAGGGAAACCACATTCATCTTTGGTGAAAGTTCCTACTGATGGTTCACTGGAACTTCCCCTCAGCCACAGCACGGCTTATTGGCAGCAAAGGGGATGCTGGACCAGTGCTAAACTTATTTTTAACTTTATTTTTTCTTTTTTACTTGTATCTGTTTTTTTTAGCTTCATTGTGGTGATTTGTAGCCCTGGTAAAAGCAGTTGGGATCCTAATCGTGTCCTTCTGTTCTCTACCAGCTATGTTAACTCTGAGCCAAGTGTCTCCAGACTCTGTGAGCTGTAAATTGCAGGACAGCTACCCAGGTGAGGGTTGTGCTTTAGGATAGCATAAGTAAACAGCTATAGTGTTCCTCTAGGTATGTGTTAGCCCATGAAAAATGGATGCTGTCACCCAGTGGAGAACTGGTTTAAATGTGTTTTTTGGCAGCCTATTATTGCTGGAAATATTTCTAATGCTAACAAGACAAATTTTCGAATATCACTTCTGTGTTGTCTCAAACTCTCAACAAGCACCGAAAATCCTTGAACATGCTTCTGTAGCACTTCTGTTGGCAATCAAGCCACTATGAGTTCTGCTGATGCAGGTAATTATGTTTATTTCTTTCCTTGCAGATACTGGTCAGATGATATTCTATTTTTTTGGCAATGAAGAAAGGCTGCCTTAAAGAGGAATTATGTGGAAAGACACAAATGTCAGCTTTTTGGACACCTAGTCCAATGTCTTCTGTTGGTTCAGGTGCCAGATCACCATCTCCCCTTGGCCAGCAGACATCTCCATCTGCTCACAAAAGCAGGGCACATCAGAATCAACAGCTTGATGCTACAGCAAACATAGAAGCTACTGCTGAATCTAAGTTTCATGAAGGTATTGTATAAAAATCTGCACTAAAACCACAAAAAGCCCATGTTCTGTGAACTTTGTGATAAAGATAATAATTTAAAGATAAATCTTCTGTTGGAAAGAGACGTGATAATCTGCTTTGCTGTTTTGATACTCAAATGTGTAAGCAATAATAATTAATCTGTATAGAAAAACAAGATTTTTACTCCTTTTAGTGTGCTGCAGAGGGAGATGAACACTGAAGATGGGAGATATGTACTGTGTCATTTTTGGAAGGATATACCTGCTTACTCTTAACACATCGTTTCCTGTAAATGCTTCTGGTGTGCTGTTTCTTCTCATCGCATGGGGGAAAATAGTTTTCAGCACTCTTCCTGTATTCAGTGTGAAGTACAAGACGAATGCAAAAGTCACCAATTCTTCTACTACTGAAGGTGGTTTCTCTGTTTAATTTCAGATGAAAACGGTGTTAGTCCAGGTGTTAGGTATGTTACAGAACCCCTTATAAAAAGTCTGTCAAAACAGGAAAATTTGGCACATATAAGGTCACTGAATCTTTCTTCACCAAAGAAGGGGGACAAGAAATTCAAGGTAAGTTACTGAATGTAACTGGTAATAACACAGAAGTGTATATCTACTGGTGTATGTGTGTAACCAAATAAAGGTGTGTTTGTAGGTAGGTATCAATAGCTATATTCTGTTGGCCTAGTTCTACAGCTGGCTTCTGTAAAGATAAAAATGATAGAATGTCAGTGGAGGCTTTTGTGCAGAGGAAGAAACCATGAGTCAATTACAGTGAAGTTTAGAACATTAATTTTTTAGGGTTTGGGTGGTGTTTTTTGTTGTTGTTGTTGTTGGTTTTTTAATAGCAAATTCCCCTTAATGTAAGTGAAACTGATTCACTGCAAACTTAGATCTTGTTTTCTTTTTCTGATATTACAGAAGTCTGAATTTAAGACTTCTAGAATTCAACAATGAAACTGATTAATGTTAGAACAATGCACTATTTTAATGAATGTGTTTGTTAAAAATCTAATTCTGCCTCATTTAAAGAAAAAGCTAAAGCTGCAGTGCTAAGGGGTGCATTTTCTGTTCTTTAGTACATAGAAAATTTGGAAAAATGCTCTAAACTGGAGAGACTGAATCTAAGCAACAATCAAATAGAGAGGATTGAAAAGCTGGAGAAACTGTTGAAGTTGCGTGAACTCAATTTATCTTGCAACAAGATCAGGTAAGCAGAGACACTTCTTTATAGTTTCGAAAACCCCAGATATGACAAAGCTGATGCTCTCTTATTGTTTGAGTAGGACAGTAGGAAGTAAAAGCGTTTCTACACACTTACATACACACAACTTCTTCATTTAACAGGAACTGAAACGGTCAGAGTAGCTTTATTTATTGCTGCTTCTTTTCAAACTGCAGTTGTAGATAATTGGTTCCTACTGAAACAATAGTAAGGTAACGAGCATTTTTCACCCTGTCTTATGATACTCATCTCTTTAGGTTAGCACCCAGGGAAGCTTAAATCCAGCTTATTTTCCTCATTAGCAGTTTAGTATTTTAATGAATGTACTAAAAAAGTAGCTCTTTACAGTATTAGTTTGCAGTTAATTCTTGCTTTTATGTGGGAAAAGTAAATACATGACTCAGCTGAACCAAAGCAAGTGTGTATAATTACATTTGCAAGACAAAAAGAGTTAAGTGGGTATATTAAAATGGCATCACATATTTAAATTTAATTTTATAGTGGGAAGGTGTAAAAAGATTTTGTTGGCCATGGTAGTAAAACATTGCTGTAAAATGGTTGGATTTACTTGTTACCTTAGCATTGTATTTGAAAGCAGGATATTCTGGTTTGTTACAATGGACTCACAGTTGAAAAGAAACAACAGTTGCTTGCTGTTTCTTGAACAGTGTTTAGTTGAAATAAGGTTTTCAGTATGATATCCATAGTGCCTCAATTGCACTGTAAATTTTGTATTGCTTCGTGATGAGTTATGCTTTCTTATTTTCAGTAAGATTGAAGGCATGGAACATCTACATAACCTACAAAAGATGAACCTCATGGGGAATGAGATTGAGCATATTCCTGCATGGGTAGGAAAGAAACTGAGATCCCTGCGCACCCTGAATTTGAAACAGAATAAAATATCATCAGTAAGTGATTATACTTAAGGAGCAATATTTTCATGGACTCACAAATTTGTTTATGCTAAGAATCACTCAGTGTCTTTCAATTGTCAGTACAGTTGTTGTGAGGCTAACAAAGCTGTTTTTTAAGGGGGAACTCTTCTTTTAACTCTTCTTTTCTTCCAGACATTCGAGTGTAAATATATTTTGTTGTTCAGGAAAGTGTAAGATTTTTGGAAAAGTGTGAGAATGTGATGGCTTTTTCCTGTTAGTGGTGGTGGCACTTATAAGCTAATTACATGTTTTTGGAGACCTGTACTTAATATATTTGCATTTATTTTGTATTTAAGGCATGGCTAAATTTACTTCCATGGTCCAGGTTTTGTATAAACAGTGTCTATGAAATTAAGTCAGTAATGCAGTTTCTGAAATAGTAATAGAATTTACTTAAGGTAAACCAGCTTTGAGTGATCTCTTCAGTTAATAAAAATCTCCTTTCTCATAAACTAATCTGGAGCAATGGAAGGTTGTGTGTATCCACATGCTCTGGGATCTTGGCCTTCCCAAGGGCAAATGCATGAAATTTGTTTTTTGCATTGATATATATGTATATATATATATTTTTTTTCATGGAAGAAGCAGTTTGATTTTGAGGAAGTTATTTTAGTCATAGCACTGTGTATTTTGGTGGGTTTGGAGTTTCCACTCTCACAGAAACATTAACAGTGGACTCCTTGATATGGTTCTAATGCATAATGTTTTAATACAAACAGAAATATAGATATGTGTGGGTTAGTTGTTCTTGGAAGGATGTCTAATGATTGTACCACTTGTCTTTCATTTAGCTTCATGAAATAGCTAAACTGAAGCCTCTGCAAGATCTGAGTTCTCTGTTCCTTGCTGGTAATCCAGTTGCAAGCCTGCCTCACTACCGCTTGTACACCGTGTTCCACCTGCGAGCATTGGAAAATCTGGATGGACAGCCAGTGACAAATCATGAGAGACAGGAAGCCCTAAAGAGGTTTGATTTAGGTAATGATGTTATATGAGAACTGTAATAAATGACACTAAACAAGTTTAGCTGGAAAAGAATTTTTTTCTGAATTGTTTCTTTTTACTTTGTTTTTCAGAGGAAGTAGAAAAGCTAGAAAGAGAGTTAGAGAATGCAATAAAGGAGATAGAGAGCCTTAAGCTTAACCAGTCCAAAGTGCTTGAACAACTTCACCATCAGGATGAGGTCAACAAATCATTAAAAGAAAAAGCTTTGCAGCAGAAGCAAAGCTGTGAAGATTTACAGAGGGATGTGGATACCAAAAATGAATTGGTAAGTTAGTCACTTGCAGTGTATATTTGGAACAGGTTTGTTATAAGAAATGGATGCCAGTGGGAGAGCTCAAATGGTTGCAGGTTTATGTTAAAAGTTAAGTATTTTGGAAGACATATTTTAGGACACTAAAGAGTGTTTTCAGTATTCCTTCTGTGAAAAGATAAGTGTATTGAACCAGCAATCAGTACCTATCTCTCACAGTTGATAGTTTATAAAAACATTTTGTCTATAGTAACAACTATTTGATAAAAGATTCAGCATCTGCTAGTTGCTAAACTATCGATGTACTGAATCTCCTGCATTGTTCACAACTTTAAATGCTGCTGCATTGAGGGAAGAAGAAGGTTAAGTATTTTTATAATAACAAGATATGCATACGAGTTGTATGCTGATATGTTCCTTGATTATTTCTCCAGGTAAAGTGTATTAGTTTTCTTGTATTTCCTTTACGTCATCCTAAAATCTTGTTACAGTTATCTTTTGTTGGTAGCTATCAAATGCAAGATTTGTCCTGTGGCCCTGGAAGAAGTTCTGTTGACTGGAGAGTGTTTAGTTGTGAATGACTTGCTGGGAGCGTAGTGTTTGGCTTTTAATCTTTCTTGTTAGCCTTGTCTTCTACAGTTTTATCCTTCAGATTCTCTACTGCTAATACTCATTTGGCTGTTTCTTTTGTGAACATACTTACTAACCAGCAGCCTATTTCTAAAACGAAGTTTTCAGTATAGTAGGATTTGGCAGCAGATATTTTGCACCTTAACCCACTCTTGTCCTCTGGATGACAAACTCTGCTTGCTTCTTTCTCCCTTTAGCTGATGTGTTGGTTTGTCACAGTCCCTTTCTGCAGAGCCTTTGTTCCTCACTGAAGGTAGCCCACTGTGCTCTTGGGTTGCATGCTTATTTTTATTTCTAGGATTTCTTTGCATGTTTAATAAAGTAGAAATGTTGTATAGAGAGTTCTGGTGAGATTTTTTTTTTGTTTGGTTTTTGCATGAAATGTTTCTTTCAAATCTTAAGTCTTTACTCCTTTATTGCAGTCTTACCTATTTATTTTCCTCCAGTAGTTTTGCTTTCCACTGTCTATTGGAGTTTTACTGCATGTTCTCCCTCAGGTACTTTTTTTTTTTACTTTTTTTTTTTTTTTTAAGTTAGTGACAAAGTTTCTATCAAACATCTCATTTTGTAAGCTTAAGAGGCCTTTCATGTGATTGTCTGTGTTGCACTGTGGGATTCCTGTCTACTCTTAGTTGTCATGTTGCATCTTGTAGTGAAGTGGCACTTTGTGATATTCTTAACCCAAAATACACCATCTTAACTTTCTGATGTGAACTTTGTTTTGAAGTTAATGTCTCTGCCCCCGCTGTTCTGAATTGAATGATGTGATAACAATTCAGTGAATGCATCTTCCTTTGCTTACTGGTTTATTAGCTAAAGCAGAAAACAATGGAGCTGACCCGAGCTTGCCAGAAGCAGTATGAATTGGAGCAGGAACTGGCATTTTATAAGATTGATGCAAAATTTGAGCCATTAAGTTACTTTCCATCAGAGGTAATTTTAAAATAATGGATCTTTGCATTCCTTTTTCTCATACTTCTCAATTGCTTGGAAATATTGAACTTCCATAGTTTTTCTGTCATTCTTTATAGACCTGTATCTGTTACAGTTCCAAAATAAAGAAATCTCATTCTGTAATTATATAGGTTACATAATTTGATCTAAACTGAATCTTGAGTCACACTGAACTTGTTGAAAATCAGTACGTGTCTATGCATGTACATTTTAGCTGAACAGAGTTGGTGAGCAATCGTTTTATTCTTGATGACTTATTAAATAATTGTCTTCATTTCTGGCTTAATTTTGGAGGCCCTCTAAATCTGAAAAACTCTACAAACCAGAATGTTCTTCAGTTAGATGACATCTTAGAATTTATCCTTTTTTTTTCCTACCTAACCAATAAAGCTAACTTCTGTCTTACTTGCAACATTGAAATTAACAGTGAGAGAGTCTCTGCAAAGAACATAAAGATCACAAATTAATGGTGTTGTTTTTTTTTTTTAGTTATGCTTCAGTAAAGTTTAAGTGACACATTGTAAAGGACTAAGTATGGTCTGTATGACTTCTGCATTTAAAATATTAAAGAAAAAAATCCTCCAGTTGAATATCCACTTGCATTAACCACTGGCAAGACTGATTACATCCCAAAAACAGATGTATCTGCCAGTGTCAGTAGCCTGTTCATTTCTAATGGCACTATAAAAGTGTTAAATGCATTTTATGAGCTGACAGCAGCTGTGTTTCTGAGACAGGTGTGTAAATAACATGACAGCTGTGCTGCTTTTTTCATTCCAGGATGTTGAGCTTCACGACTTACCTGGTGAAAGCCCATACATTGGTAAGGCCAGGTACAAAAGAAATATGTTTATAAGAGAAGGCTACATTGCTAGTAAACCTCAGCTAATGGAGACTGGAAAAATGCAAGCAGATGAAAATGATTTGTGTAGGAAATTACAGCTGAAACCTCAGTTTCAAACTCTAGATGAACAGTTGGAGAGTAAAGAAAAAAAGATTCATTCAGGTAAATCTTTGGTTTTTAATATTGAAGTGCATATAGCAGTATTTATTCCACTGTTGAAACTTTTTTCGTGTATTTGACATGAGAGTGGCAATAGTGTGTCAAAGCTATAATTGCTGTTACTTCTTGACACTGTAATTAATGTTTCTGGGGTCAAAATTGTTTCATACTGAATTATCTTAAAATAATAGCAAAAAAAAAGCTTGTAAGAATTAAATTTGATGATATAAAAGAGAATGCCAGGGAAATCTCCCGTCTGATCCATCAATTTAATTGTGCTATTCACATTAAAAACTTGTTAGATCTGCTATTTGAGTAATCAGAATGTATTAGCTTTGATTATCACTGTGTAAAGAATGTATTCTGATTAACAAACCAATGGAAAATGTGTATCAGTGTTGTATGGCATATTAAAATGTATGTGTGGATTTTTTTTTTTTTTCTGCAGCACAAAGGAGATTAGAAGAGCTGCAAAATGCAGTAGGAAAGGCAGAGCAACAAGTTTTGAAAGTAACAGAGGAACTGCAACAACTGGAGGATGCTCTGGCTCAGAAAAAAGTATGCAAAGGAGTTACTATGTGGATAGCAGGGGAACGTGTTTGTTTCTGCATGAACACTGTTTCAGCTGTGTCTCTCTTCCCACCCCTTTTTTTAAGGAGCATGTACACATGTACACAGTGCAGATTCAAATAATTAGCAGATCGTATTCAGATGACCTGTTGTGCTGACCTGGCAGTCTTTGTTTAATAGTTTCTTGACCAGCTGCTTCTTTCTGGTGTTACTGTTTGACCCAACCCCTGATGCTGTCTCCAGGTGTCACAGGCCAAAAGGGATGATCTGGAGCAGCAGCTGAGTAAGAAGATACAAATGCTGCATCAGCTACAAGAGGAAGCCTTAGCACTGGAAAAACAAATGGAGAAACAGAGAAGAGAAATAGGGAAAAAGCAGAAAGAGCTTGAAGACTTGAAGAGTTCTCTTGCTTCTGTGAATTCTAAAGATCCAAGACATGTGAGTAAAGCCACACTCTTTTCAGGCTCTACCTATATTCATATACTGAGAAATATAGTGAAGTGAATTATGTTATTTTGCTATTTAGCAGTGTCTTCAGCAGTTAGGAGAACTTGCTTTAGCTGTTACTCAGAATACATCCAACACCTCAAAAGTAAAGAAGAATTGTAAAACACTTGTGCAACCTGTTTTCAGTGCAGTTGCTGCACATTGCTTTAGGAATTGTGTCTTTGTGGTTCATACAGATATGCTGTGAGCCATGGAAGGAGAGATTTTTCTGCTTTCAATGTTCAGTTAATCTTTCCTAATTGTGAAAAGATCTATTAGTGGTATTTTGGTAGGGAATAATAACCTTCCTGGGCTGTACATGTCCTTGGTGTTACTGAAAGCTGCTCTTAGTGTCAGAGCCACTTGTTGCTGTAGCTTGACAGCCACCTTCTTTTGAGATCCACAGGAGCAAGACTTCTGATTTGAGCTAATTACTGGGCTCAGCAACTGAACGTGATTACAGAATCATCTGTTTAAAAAAAAAAAAAAAACACAAAGCACTTTTTTTTTTCTAAATGAGAGTTTTTCAGTCCAGCTTGACACCTTGAAGCGTGCAAATTTAAAAAAGTCTTTTTCAGCTCCGTGCCTATTTTGAACCGGGGCCTGCAGCCACTTTCAAAAAATGCGTTAAGCTCGGGCAGAGCTGCTGGGCGTGCTCGGCACGGAGCCCGGGCCCGGCCCGGCCCCTCTCGCTGCCGCCGCGCTCCGAATCACGGCGCAGGAAGCCGGGCCCGGCCAATCCCCGCGCTGCTGCGGGAGGGCCCTCCCGGACCTCCGCTCCCCCGCGGTCCCCGCTCCCTCCCGCAGTTGGGGCTCCCGAGGAGCGGCAGGTGATGCCGCAGCTCGCGCTGGAAGCGGCCGACCGGTCGGGCGGACTCCAGGGCGGGGGTGGGGCGTCCTGCACGTGATACCGAAGGAAGAAAAGACAAAGGCGAAGCTGTAAGTGTTGTTTTTAAACGGGGCTTCTGTGACATCCAGCAGCTGCGGCGAAATGACTCAGCAGCAGCAGTACCTCTCCTTGCTTTCTGCTTGTTGAAATTTCACTTCTGAGAGCGGAGTGTTGGTTTGTTGACAACAGGTGGCAAATTGAATTGCACTGATGAGGTTAGAAGTAGCTTTCAAAGCATTAAAAATGCAGAGATGACGTTTGTTTTTTTACCAATTACTTTGTTACAGAAGCAACTTTACACGTTATTTTTCTGGGAACACACACTTCTGCTAGCTTGATTTCTTTTTCAAGTGGAAAGAAGAAAGGTGCTGTTTTTCATGACCTCATAAATGATGTATTTTTCCAAATTCTGTTGTATTTAAATTGTTTGTAATTTTGTCTAATGGGAAATATAGTGCTACATTGCATTGGCAATAGGGTTTTGTATACGGTTGAAACAGTGGGTTAAATTCATACAAAATATCTATGAAGTCCTGATGGAAGTCAGTGTGAGCTATGGAGTCCCTGTGGAGTAGGGGCATTTCCTGGAAATGCAGAAGTGTTTCTGCTTGAAGTAGAACTTGGCTGTTAAGTTAGCCTGACTTGCTGCTTGTTCATGGCATTTTTCTTGGGGTGGTGGTGACCTGAGGTGTTGTGCTGCAAAGGCAGTGCAAGATGACAGGATAAAGCTTCTGGAGGAAGTCATGTTTGATCTTCATTGAAAGAGGAAATAGTATAGCATGAAATAAAGTAGGAAGAAAGGTAATAGTTGCATATGCTTATAAATAAGCCCACAACTTGCCTGAGCAGGGGGGCAAGACTCTGCCTAATGCATCTGCTTGCTGCACAGATTACTTGCTTATCTGGGATTCTTTTTAGGCAGCAGAGGAAAACAAACAGAACCAAGCACCATGAGATACGTTGCACTTCTCACTTCTACGAATGTCAGTGAGATACTGCAGAACTGAACAGAAGTGTGCCCTGACTTTTTAAAATCTGTGCTGCTGTTCTGCTTGACCTTTCCCACCATCGTTTACAGGCTCACATGAAAGCTCAGAAGGCAAGTAAAGAACAGCAGATGGAGGTAATGAACAAACAGTACAAGCAGCTTGAGAGTCGCCTGGATGAAATGCTTTCTAGGATTGCTAAGGAAACTGAAGAGATCAAGGACTTAGAGCAACAGCTCACTGATGGTAACTTTTTTTTCCTTGTTCTACAGTATTTTTGTATCTAGGATAACATAATTGAACTGATAAAAACGTTGAGGTACTAAGGCCCTTGATCAGTCTGAGCTGAGTGGTTGTTTACTAAACATATCCTTGTCATCTTCAGTTTTGTTGTTACATCAGAAATTCAGTTAAAAGCAGGATAATTCTAAGTGAGGTAGTGATGTTTCAGTACCCTTAGGAAGCTGCTTTTTCATTTAGACTTCAGATAATATGTCATAAATATGCTAATTTCAGAAACATTAAAGCACTTTCTTAGCTATAGCTTGAGCTGGCTGAGATTCACTTGCATCACTTTAGTCTTCACAGAAGTGCCTTTTCTGTGTGTCATCTTCTACATTTAAAAACTGATTTAAGAAGGGTACTTCATTACTGTTATTATGTATGTATTTACTGTACAGCTGGCCTGTGTGAAAGCTGATGCCCCAGAAAAGGATATGATTTTTTTAAAAATGGTATAGGCAGAGGAGTAGTAAGTGCCATCTTAAATGAAGTGTGTGTGTGTGGAGGGAGGTGCATTAAGAACTGCAGGTTCTTTTCAACTTTTCCAGTGGTCAGGAATGGTAATATTGAAACTCCTAGCCTTTAAAACAGAGCACAAACATTTTCTGCTTGACATCGAGTTACTTGTTTTTATTACTTGTTTATCTACTTAGTTAGCTCAAGATTAGCAGTGGTGGTTCTGTATGTTGTGTAAGTAAACATGGCTTCTTCAATACCTTGAATTCATTTTGCATTTCTGCAGGTCAAATAGCAGCCAATGAAGCACTGAAAAGGGATTTAGAAAGTATCATCACTGGATTACAGGAATACCTGGAAAGTGTTAAGCATCAAGCAAAACAGGCTAATGATGAATGTAAGGAGTTGCAGAAGGATAAAGAATCTTTGCTACAGAGATTGGCAGATCTGGAGGATGAAAGAAATAGCCTGAAAATAGCTGTCATGGATGCCGAAAAAATGAGAAAAGTGAGGTTTAATGCTATTTCTTCTCAAATTCAGATACCTAAGAATAAACTTAACATTAAGCGAGCAACCAAAATTGGGAATGGCAGAACAGTTCTCTGGAAAAAATTAGTTTTTGATGTGGTAACTTCAGTCAGATGTGTTCAAATGCAGTGGGAGCAGAACTGGGCCTTTAAAATGTATCATCCAGGTACTTAAAAAGCTTTCTTAGTATCTTAGTAGACCTTAATACCTTACACTAATGTTTATCACTGTAGGTTGCACCTTTGTAACTCGTGCACAAGCTTCAGGTGAAGTCTGTCATAGTAGCACCATTGACTTGGCCTGCGTGTGCAGTAATGCTGCCTGTCTAGTTTGAAATGTTTGGAGCTTAGGTTTAGTGCCTCTATTTTGATATATTAGCATTCGAGTTAATTGTGAGCTCCTGAAAAATAGAGGAAGAGTGGCAATGTGATCTAAGAAATCCTGTTTCTGCTGTGTATGTACTTCTGAAGTGAATGTGAAATTCCAGGAAATAGCAATGCTAGAAGGTGCACTTCAGGAGCAGCGTGAGATAAATGAGTCACTCAGAGGTGCACAAGGGAACATCAGTGCCTACGAGGCTGAACTGGAAGCACAGTTAAGAGACAGAGACACTGAAGCCAATCAGCAAAAGGAAGAATTGGAAAGACTGAAACAACTCAGCCAGGTGAGAACACAGCTGTAATGTTGCCAAAGTGACAGTCAGCCTGGGCTGATGGCAGCGGGGTGGGGGAACTTTTCCTCCATACCATATCCTCTCCACCTACATTTGCAAGGAGTTGTTGGTTTAGGCATGTCCCAAAATGGAAGATAGTATCAGTTCATCACCTTGCATTGCAGCAAGACAGAGTATTTGTGGTCTCTTTGTAGAGGCCTCTGTATATTCGTGGAATATAGCAGATGAAGGACAAGGTTGGCCTTTGCTGCTTTTTCTAGTAGAAATTCAGCTCTGTAGCTTTTTTTGTTTGGCTTTCTGCTGGGTAAGAACAATGTGTGCTTTAAGTTATGCAGCCCCATTTCATCTTACTGTTTACTGTTTGGGATCCTTGTTTGGATTCAGATGCAGTGATATAAGATGACTGCCATCTTGGTTAATTTTCCATTAATCAAGAAAGAAATACAGCTGTTGCACATTTGGGTGATGAGGTGGGGCTATTAATCTGAATGTTTTGTGTTTGCAGATGGAACTGTCAGCTCTGCAAGCTGAACTTGAAAAAGAAAGGCAAGCATTAGAGAATGCTCTGGCCAAAGTACGACTAGCAGAAGAGAAGGATGAAGAAAATTATAAGCTGCTTTCTCAGTTCAAACAACTGCAGGTGAAGTATTTGTTGCCATAACAAGTTACCTGATAAGCAGTGTGCTCTTTCCTCTGTCACAGGGAAAAAGTGATAAGAATTTTACAGAAGTTGTAATAAATCTTGTTTGGAAGTTCAGTAGTGCTTCCTGACAAATTTCTTGTCTGGAGACCCTGCACCACAGTCTTTTATCTGCCTGTTTTGGATGTTCAGATTGACCTTTGAAATAATTCTACAGCTGCTCTACTGTATTGCAGTGGGATTGATAAATTGTTTAGATCTATATTTCTCATAAGCCTCATTCAGTATGTGTCAGTAAGAAAACTATTTGTAATGGGGGGGAAAAAAGCAGACTTTATTGCATCAGTTTTCCTCATTGAGGCAAGCCTGGGTTCAGTGCTTGGCATCCACCAAATCCTTTTTTCCCATTTCATACAATCAGAGGATAAAATGACCATCAGCTTATAAAGGGTCCTCACCAGATATTAGCACTATAATTTCTGCCACAACTTGACAATGTGCAGAGCTGGTCTCCTTAGTCAAGTGTGACTTCTTGGTTTAGTGTCTGGGGTGGAGGTGGCACAACTGCAGGCACTGTAGTGTATGGATGTTGTGATGGGCTTTGAATGTCAGTGTGCTTTGCTTAAGCAATGCTTTCATTAAGAAAAATCTAAGATCATTCTGAATTATCATTGGAATATGGAAATTCCCTTGTTTGTTTATTAGGGAGACAATAATCTTCTGAAACAACAGCTTAAAGATCTTCAGAATCAGCTAAGCCATGCTGTTGGTAACTTGATACACCCTGAGGAAGTCCTAGCTCGTATAAATGAACTCAGGCAAAAGCTTCAGACCGGAGCAGGAGAGATTAAGTGAGTAAAATAGAAACTGTTAGATTTGTGCATGTGTTATTGCTCTGTGCATGAGAGCAATAAGGTACATTTGCTGCATCCTACTCAGTATGACATAGGGCAGTTCAGACATGACCTTTGGCACCTTGTGTTCAAGAGAACATCACCTGAGCTCAGGAATTATATTACTGAGGGGACTATATGCTCCTCCTGGGCTTCACTACAAGGAATGGAGAACTTTTCTTTTCCTCCTTTGTCCCCTGCTACAAAGAATGGGAATCAACAAAGACAGAACTGAATAACATTGGGCATTGTAACCTGTTCAACACTGTACCTGAGTTGGTGTATGTTGGATGTTTTAAACTAGCACTATTGATCTGGGCTATGTTGGTTTTTATGTCTGTTACTGTGATTTAAAGTTACTATTTTCTGTCTTGGAACCTTCTCTTTCAGATGTCAGAATTCAGCTGATGTTTTGGGGAAAAGCCTTGAAAATCTGTGGAAAGAATTTAATAACATCCTTGCTGATTCACAGAGGGAAAAAGAGAAAGCATGGGAAAGACAGAGACAATTGCAAGAGGAAATGATATCCCAGCAGGAAAAACTGGAAGATATACAGGAAAAATATAGACAGGCACGTATCAAAACTACAAAAGCAAGAGTTCCAGCTTTGTCTAAAATCTGTACCTTGGAGCTGAAGGATCAAATTCTGTGACAAATGTAGATTTGTTTCCCTCCATCTTTTGAAGAAGTACAGTTTTACTAAAAGCAGATAAATTGCACACAGTTGCTTGACAGAAGCAAGTTCAACAACTCAAGTCAGTGCAGGGCACTGATTAGATGTTTAGAACAGGAATTAGAACATGATTAGAACAGGAATACTAACCATTATTAGAGTTCTGGTTTTTCTGTTGTGTTAAAGTGTTCATCGTGTAAACAAAAACATCTGGATAAGCTGGTGAGAGTTTTGAAGAGGGAGGAGAATAAGTCACTGACCATTTCTGTGCTGTATATGCTGTGAAGTTCAGGTTAAAGCAGTAAAATTCATTGCCTGCTCTTTTCATAAGACAAAGATGCCTGTGAAGACTGTAAATTGAAACTAATAAAGGCTATTTGCAGTCCAATTTTTTTAATAGACATATGCTCCTTAGCAGTCTTTTCCTGGCTTCTGTTCAGTCTTTAATTTGACCCTTAGGATAATGAAGAGAGACTTAATTTTTGATGCTTGTGTAACAGTGGAGTCTTGCAACAGGGAGTTTAATTATAGGTAGAAAAATACAGCCAGTAACCTTCTCAAAAGATCACATTCCATACAGTTGTCAGAATAAGTTATGCACTTCCAAAATGTGATAGTTAGGAAAAGGGGCTGCTTTCTGTTCTGCTATTCCTTAGGTATGAAATGTGCTGCTAATGGTGCTTTCAAAAAATTTGTCCTGAAGTCATTAAAACAGGGTGGGTTTTTGCATATTTCACTTACAGATTAAATCTGAAAACAGGCAGAATAAGAACAAGGTCCATCAGTTAGAGAATGAAATTCAACATTTACGTGAAAAAATAAGGAGTATGGAAGAAATTCAGGGCCTGGCTGATCAACAGCTCCAGGAGGCAGATGAAGAAAAAGAGACTATTCTTGCTCAACTAGAGGACTTGGAGAAAAGGGTAGGAATGGGCACAAATGCCTGCATGTGTGCTCTGTGTGGGGTTGCTCAAGAAAAGAATATCTAAAGAACTTGTGAATTATTTTGCTTTTTAAGATAAAGATCCAAATGCAAGAGGGAATGCAGAGGTTAAATATAATCTTTTTGTTTTTCTTAAACCTTGTTTGTCTTTATTTTTGTATTTTTATGATAGTTCTACTATATAATGCAAAATAGGATGTTGTGGGAAGGCCTTTATTCTGTGCTACTTTTTGTTTAAGACTTAACTATGAAACCTGTTGCTTTCCTGGTTTCAGAAAAAAATAGAAGATGCCAGGACACAAATGCAATTTGCTAGTCTAGATAAAGAGCTGAAGGAATTAAAGAGAGCAATCATCACTTCAGATCAACTGGCAGCTGCTGAGCTATCCATGGCTAAAAATCAGCTGCAGGCTCTTCATGGGACTGTTCTCAAAATTAATCAGGAACGGGCTGAGGTAAGTCAACACTGGTAATTGTTAGTTATAATTTAGCAATGCTTTCTAATGCCATAATAATCAAGACGGTCTCTGTTGCTCTTAAATTCAACTTCAAGTCTTTGTTTTTAATTATCCTGCCACACAAGAGCTGTTGCTTTGCTCAGAGTCACATCTTTTGTATTATAAATGAATGTCCAAGTTAACTTGGGTTAGCAGGCTGCCTTACTGCAAGTTAGAAGGTGGGAGAGAGGTAAGTTCTGTCTTCTAGCAATAAATAACATATTGTTGGATAAGACTAAGTAAAGCAAAAGAAAAAAAAACACAGACTTAGTTCATAAATGTAAAGCTTTAAAAATGGGAAGTGATTTTTTTTGTCTTTCTACTAACACGTACTAGAGTCTACTCTGTAGAAGGACTGTAAGCTTAAAGAAGAAATAATCTGCATAAACTGCTTGCCATTTTCTTGTCTTCTGAAACAGATCAGTGGTGTTTCTCGTTAGTCTGCAATTCACAAAGCTTTGTGAGACATCTGCAAGTTTGTGAGATGTTCTTGTAAACTAAATCTAAGGTAGAACTTCAATTTCAGGAATTTGAGGAAGCTGAAGAGTTCTGTGTTGAGGCAGCTCGTGCAGCTCGAGATCTTGCCCGAGCAGAGGCAGAAATAGAACTGTTACAACAGCTTCTAAAGCAGAGGGAAGAGCAAGTAAGTTGAAGCTGTGTTTCCTCTGTTATATGAGGAGGGTGAAATATATGAGGAGTGGTTCACTGGTGTTCTGAAATGGCCATATTCAGTTGCCTGCTTTGGCCTTTTTCTTCCCCAGTTTTCCCAAGTCAGTATGTTCTTCCTTCCCCTGCACCTGCCAAAGAACAAATGGAAAACCTCACTGATGAGAGTGTTTTAATTTGAAGAAAACCTCTTTGCTTGAGTTTGTGTGGCTGCATATGTAAGCCTCAGTCATACGAGAAGATGGGAAGAATAATTTTGTTGCATCAAACTGGTTCATGCACTTTGCTGAATGAGCATTTCTGTAGGGAAACATAAGCTCATTTGAAAATGTCCTGCCATAATCTAATTTAAACTGAAGTGCTTTGCTTTGATTTAAACTGTCTTAAAACAGCTTCGACACGAAATGGAGAAAGCTGGTGAAAAGACTGCATCAAGCTCTCAGAAGTTAGAAATTAATAAACTAAATGCTACAGTGGAGCAACAGAAAGCAGAAATTGAGCGTTTGAGATGGTTGTTGGATAATGTTGGGGCAGGTAATCTCATCTCTATCTCCTGCAGTTATGTATGGATGCAGAACAGCTCATTTCTCCATATTTCTCACTAACATGAGAAGCTGTATAAAGCTCAGGGATTTTACTCTAGAACAGGAAACCATTCTGTGCAGTTCTTACACTATTTAGGATACATTCAGTCCCTAAGTTGCTGTGCTTCAGTGGATTCTCTGTGTATGAAGCAAGGACCAAGACATAACCTTTCTAAGTGTGGTGTATTTGAAATACACAGTGTGCACTTACATATAGCACGTAGGTCTTTGCTTCTTTGACTTTAGAATGGAGGAAATGATGGTTAAGGGTCTAGTGCTTCTGGGTTCCTAGTTTTGCCAGCTGGCATGACACCACCTTTGGTAGTTCTGGTGGAATTCTGTCTCAGTACTAACACTGGAGTTGTGCTTACTTTTTGGTATGTTTATTTATTTTCAGTTAATTTGATTAAGTTTGAGTAACTGTTCAGATAAGGCTGATTGTGTTGTGTGTTGTTTGTACTGTGCTACAGTGCTATCAGAGATCAGTATAGAAAAAAGTGCAACAGTTGCCTGTATATGAACTTGTATTTCTGCAATCTTTAAATGACAAATTTACAAGGGTAGGGGAGTATCTACATCACAACGTAATATTAATGTTTTGATTGTTTGCCCCTTGTCCATTTTTTTTTTATATTGTTTCAGATTAACATGGTAAAAATGAGAGAGAAGCTTTAAACTGTCTCTTTAATTACAGGTGATTACAGTGTTTCTGGCTTAAATGCTTATAAAACTGTGTAATTTATTTACAGGTAATAAGGATGAAATTGACAACTTACAAGGTGAAATTGCAGCACTCAGAAATGCACTTTCATACCAGAATGATTACATCACCAGTATAGCAGATCCACTGAAAAGAAGAGGATACTGGTATTACATGCCACCATCACAGGTCAGAAATTCAAATACTATTATGTAGAGAACAATTTGATATGGAGAAAGTCCATTATAAACCTGCATGGCCTGGAGGGTGCTTAGGAAAAAGGCACTGGTTGGCATGGAAGAGAAATACTCAAAGAGCACATCAGATGTTTGCTGACCAAGCCATTGTAGAAATGTGTAATGATGGGAATCCACTGAACATTCAATTTGGAGTACCCTGTTCAAAATGCAGTACTGTAAATTTGTTTGTGTAAAGGCTTAAAAGGGAGACACTTGTATGGCCTGCTGCTGACAAAAATCAATGCTTTAGAAAGTCCATGATTATTAAGTTTATTCTAGAAATAACAAATAATGTAAAATAAATATAATACATCTTTTTTTTCCTTAGGCCTCAACTCCTGCCTCCCACAGCACAAAAGATTCTGGAGTTGGTTTACAGTGTCCTGGTACATCCCCACCCAGAAGAGGGGGCAGTCAGGTCAGGAAGGAGGAGTTACCCACGTCAAGGGGGTGCTGGGTTTATTCACCAGTCAGAACCAGGTTGTGCAAAACCAGTGCTGATAAAGGTGAGTCAGCCTCATGGTCTCAGGTGTGTAGGACATAGTAAATGTGGGTTTGCTTAGGGTTCACAGCTGAATATTTCTGATATGTATGAGTGAATTATGAAGATTTATTTCTGGTGAATCAGTTATTTACTTCTATAACTGTTTTATATCTGTGTATGTACACTGTATTACTTTGAAGCATGCAATTCAAAAAATCCTTCTTTTAAAAGTGAATAACTTTTCTGTGTGTGTATAAAGCTAGAAGAACAAAAGAAGATGGTGAAGGAAATGAGGAAGCTCGTGCTCACAGAGAGCTGCCCTTTGTACCACCACCTGGTACTGTTATCTATACAGTCCTCCCAGATGGTGCTCCTCTACCCCAAGGAACTGTGGCTTATGGCCCTCCCCCCACAGCTGCAAATGGAGGTTCAGTTGCTCCTGGATCGGTTGTCTATGGCCCACCTCCTCTGGGAGCCCAGATTGTTTATGGCCTTCTTCCTCCAAACTTCACTGTCCCACTCATTCCTTTTGGAGATATTCACTGCAACGTACCCAAACATCGTGACTTGGTAAGACACAGAGTGGCAGGGTTATGAGCAGATCAGGAGCAGCCTGTAATGTGTGCTTTTTTGAAGGAAGGAGGAAATCTTGCTTCTACAAATTAGTGTTTTTTTTAAATTCCAAGTAGTTGTGTGGCAAGATTCTGGATCTGACAGCTTGCCCTGTCTTCACTGTTAGTGGCCTGGTCTCTGCTGTCTGTATCTGCTTATGTGTTTTGGAGCACTGAAATGGAAAAACAGAACAATCAGTCTTAATTTTGCTGTCCTTGTGTAGGAGAGTGAACTGTCAAGGTTAGAAGACACTGTGCATCGTTTAAAGTCTCGGAAATGCAGAGATAAATGGTCAGGGGCAGCTGAGTGTAAATGTGAGGATGAAATTGGAAAGCTGCATCAAAAGATAGAAGATCTTCTGCATGAAAGAGAAGAGCTGGAACGTGAAGTAGCAGAGCTACAAAGAGCAGCTCAAAAACGTAACAAACGCAAGTAAGAAAATCACCCTGGTTTTGTTTAAGCAAGTGGAAATATCTAGAACTTCTTCCAATGAAAGTAGGTTTTGACACGTTTACAAATGATGTCCTTATTGTTCTGTTACATGTATTATACAAACTTCAGGAGGCCTCTGACATTTTGTACTTCAACTTGTTGTTTTTCTTCCTGGTCTTTTAGGGACTATCTTGATGGGTATACTGAAAACTTGATGGCAGAACTACAGCTAGAAAAATCCCTTAAACATCATGAAGATATTGCAGAAGAAATTGAATGTATAGAGAAGACTCTTCTGAAACGCCGAGCAGAGCTTAGAGAGGCAGACAGACTTCTCTCAGAAGCTGAAGTGGAACTTGAGAGCACACGGGGAAAGGTGAGTAAAGCCCATGATGAAGTGCAGAAGGATTTCTGTGTTGTGTTGATGGTTTTAGGTGGAAGGTGTTTCGTTTTTTATTTTTGTCTAAGCAGTTTATTTTTACTTGGATGGCCTGCAACCTTTTATAAATGCTTCCGTTTGAAAATAAGCCCTGGGGTAACCTGTGCTAAAAGAAACCATTTTGGTCCTTGTCAAAGAGGAGGAAGCTTTTCTCTTCTGGGGCTAGAGGATAATATTCACATGAGGAGGAGGTCATTGTCAGGCAGCTAACCTGCAGGTTATAGATGTTGAAAGGATGAGGTAGGATTGTGTTATCTCAGTCTTCAATTTTTGCTCTAGACTAAAGACACTATTCAGAAGTACAATCATGCCAAGCAGCATTTGTCCCGTGCTGAAACTGAGGCAGAGGAGCTAGAGCAAAGGGCTCAGGAAATGGCCACTAAACTTGTGAAAGCAGATCAGCAATTAAGGTATGCTATTCTTGTGAATTAGTATCAATTAGTGTTTTTGCCTACAACCTTAAATATAATTTCTGAAAATCTTGGTGATAAATGTTTCTTCTCTTACTCTTTGTTCAGTCACTTTTTTTCCAGTTTGCTTTGTAGTCTCTTGCCTGTAATCCATATTATATAATCCATGTTATAGTATCAGTGAGTGATTAAGTTTGATTTGTAAGTTGCACGTGTGACACACTGCCCAGGGGAGTTGTGGAGTCTCCTTCTCTGGAGATATTCAAGTCCCACCTGGACACCTACCTGTGTGACCTGGTGTAGGGAGCTGCTTTGGCAGGGGGGTTGAACTCAATGATCTCTGGAGGTCCCTTCCAACCTCTACAATTCTGTGATTCTATGAAATGGGGGAGAGGAGAACAAGATTCTCTGGAATATCAAGATACTGCTTTTGGAGTGGGAAAGCTGTGAAAATGTTGATATTTAAGGGCATAAATGCTTCTGTAGATCACTACAGGCAGATACAAGGGATTTAGAGCAGCATAAGAAGGAACAAGAAGTTATTTTGAAGGAAATCAACAAAATGGTGTCTGCAAGAGACTCTGAGTTCCAGTCATTAAACCAGAAAGTAGAAATGCTGACTGAAAGGTAAGTGTGCCTTAAATTTACCTTAAACTAATGTCCTTCTCTAAGAACTGTGCCCCATGTACTTAGCTGTGCACAACCCCACTCACTGCAGGGCAGTTGGACCAGGTGACCTTTGAAGGTCCTCTCCAACTCCAAGGATTCTGTGTATTCTTGTTTCCTCTGAATCGTGCCTTTATCTTTGTAAGTCTTCAGAAGCTTCAAGGAGATGTTCAAGCTGCAGAAGGTAATGAAGAGCATCACCTCCAAATCCTCAGAGAAGCAGAAGACATTCTTCAAGTCAAGAAAACTGAACTGGAAAGGTTGAAAAATCAGGTAAGGGTACATCTGGTCAACTCAAGAGTGTCAGTTTAATTGTTTTTTGTGTAACTGGGGACTGTGAAGTGTCTTCTGTTCCAAACTGCCATGCATGAATCATCTAATTCTTAATTCTGTAATGTTTTTGTTACTGCTGATAATATGAATTAATGTTTGATTCTTTTTTTGCTGAGGGGAGCATTTTATTTTTTGGGCTTTTGATAAGTTTAACCCTGATCTGGCTGGCATTTCTGGGTAAAGAATATTATTGCTGAGATCCTTGTGTTCTTACTGCACTTGAGAATAAGGAGCTTAAGTTCCTCTGAGGCAGTGCTGCACTGTCCAGATCAGAACTTAGTTATCAGCAGTGGCCCTTATTCAGCATGTGAGCAAATGGAGCTCATTGCTCTGATGGAATTCTTATGTGATGTGCAATTCAAGTAAATCTGTAAGACTGGGAACAGTATTGCATTTAGTTTGTATGTGCATAGCTACAAAACTTAAGTGTCCAGATGTGGTGGTGATGTTAAATTTGTGTACTATAGGTTACTGCTCAGCAACAAGAGCTGTTGTTTCTGGAGCAGCAGTTAAGTCAAAGGAAAGAGCAGCTCCGTGTCCTTCAGGACTGCATTTCTCAAAAGAAAGGTGACCTCAAAGAAGCTCTTCGAGATGGGGAGACTGAAGCAAAGGAAAAACAGCACCAAATAAGAGTAACTTTCCAAATTAGTTTTCAGCTCATTGTATCTCTGAAGAACAGCAAAACAATAGAAATATAAAAACATGACAAGGTTTCCACAAACACTTTTGCTTTCTACATCTCCCCAGGTCTGAGAAACAGAACAGGCGAGTTTGTGGTGCCTGTTTATGAACCTAAGAGGTTGGACCAGGTGCACAAATAAGAAATAGAACTCTTCTAATTTCTGGGTAGTACAGAATTGGTCCTTTGAGAATAGAATTACATTGAATGAAGGTCTCCAAAGGACTTACTGTTGCTGTGGCAAGCAGCTTCTAAAGCAAATCAGTCTGATCAGTGTGCTTAAAATGCAGCAGCACTGGTGTGAGTCAGCTGTCTGTCTCCTCCATTCCTGTGTTCATGTTCATTTGCTCAGAAAGGAGTCTGTACTTTCTTGTGGAAAAAAGACTTCTCTAGATTCATACACTCAGCACTGAAATAAAAGCAAAGAACTGAAATAAACAAAGAACAACAAAACCAACACTGTTATTTTCCTCTGGAGATACTTTTTCTGGTCCTAAGGCCTAGCTATTCACTTTAGTGTTGCTGTGGATCAAATTCTTTATGGAGATTGGTACTTTAAATTGTCTACAAGCAAGGCTGTACCTTAAATGTCACATTTTTTGCTTGTGTACACCATCAACTAGATTCTGGACAGTTAATTCTAGAATTTGTAGGTGACAGAATTCTTACATTTTTATAAATACTTAGAAATTATTATTAAAGGAAAAGGCAAATAATGGCATTCATTTTAACACTGTTATTTCCACAGGAAATAAAGCTGCTTCTGGAAGATCTTAATGCTGAGAGGAGAGAACTGGATGTCCAAATTGATGAGAAAAGAGCACAGCTTTTGTTCATAAAGAAGGATATTGGAGAAGAGGAAGAACATCTTCAAAGAGTACTTGGGCAAATTAACAAGCATAAGATAGGTAGGTATTATTCCGTGCAGACTGAAAATAAACACACTCTGAGATGCTGGCTGTACCTCTGTGCAGTTATCTTTTTTCTTCAGTCTTTTTGAGTATTGTGAGTGGCTGTGGAGAAAGCATTCCCTGTAGCTCTCCTAGGTAGAGCTTCAGACTCAACACGGAGCTGACTGGGTATCCTCTGCTTGAGATGAGGCAGTGCTTTGTGTTGCTTTGTTCTTGGGATTGGAGTTTTTCATCCCAATGAGAAAAGCAAATCTACCATTGGGACCTAAGGGGTGAGCTTCAGTGCTAAGTGCTGTGTGATGGAGCTGGCTGCTTGCAGCACATTCCCAGAAGACATCAGGGTTTGAGGGGGAACAGAGGGGTTACCCTTCAGGGCACCCTGTCAGATCATGGCAGGTGTAATCAGCAGCAGCTTACAGACTTGTACTTCTGAAAAAAAAAAAATTGACTTTGTAGTCTGCCAGTAAGATACCTGTCCTGGAGTAACACCCCAGGCAAAAAGGAAAGAGGAGACACAGGAACCTGCAGCTGTCTAGTAGAACATCATCAGATCCACCAACTGGTGTGTGACACACCAGCTGAAAACGAGTACACTGTGCAGGGATTGGTCAGCATCATTTCATCCCCCTCCCATTGTCTTTTTAGAGAATAGGATTATGTAATTTGTTTTATAATAACCTTTGATTTCTTTCTTATTAGAACTGAAACATGTTCTGGAAATGCTGGAGATTGAAAATAATGAACTTCAGGGTTTGAAACTACAACATGACCAAAAGGTCAACGAACTAGAGAAGGCTCAGGTTGCAGTTCTGGAAGTAAGTATTTATTTTACAGCAATTGTAGTAACAGAAAGAAGAGAGGTGTGACTGTGAGTCTGTTAAGGTCTGGGTAACAGTCCCTGTGAAGGTGGAGTACCTCATCCTGCACGTGACCTGTGAATGAAAGGTTTTCAAATGCTGCATTCCTATTCTTTTTCACCATGTGTGTGGCTCACGGTTTTTCTTTCCCAGGAGAAGTTAAAACTGGAGAATGTTCAGAGATTATTTCAGTGTCAGCAAGGGGAAGTGGATTGGCAGGAACAGCTACTTCAGAGGGACCGTCAGGAAAAGGAACATCTGCTTTCTCAAATGCACACTCTGCAAAGTAATATTGAGTCTCTGAATAAAGAAAAGCAAAAGCTTGAAGAGGACTCTAAGAGCTTGGAAAAGATGTTGTCTCAAGCCAGAAGGTGGGAGCAGGGAGGGATACGTTTTCTGCAAACATAAATGATGGGAAATGCCTTGAATTGTAGCTTATCATAATTAAAAACACAGCTGTAACTCTGGTACTATAGAAAATGTCATTTCTTACTCTCTCTGGAGGCTTTAATTTGGTCATGTCTACTGTCTGTCTATAGCAGAATTAGAGAAAATAGAGCAGTCAGACCACTGAATGCAGAGGTGTTTCTCATGGCAATGCAGTGAGAGATGTTATGAAAAGCAAAGTGCACTGCCTTGGAATGAGACTGCTGTCGTGTTCTGGCTGCTAGGCAGTGTCCCCTGAGCTGAAAACAAACTGCTGAAGTGCAGCTGCTTTGGGTCTGCACCGTGTGCCTCTAGCACAGCACCACCATGTGTTCACATTTCACAGAGACTTGGCTGCTGCTGAAGACAGCATGGGAACCACGCTGTCCAATGTAGAAAAAATGGAACTGGATATTCAAAACCTGCAGCAGGAGGTGGATGTACTGAATCAACAGAAAAAGTCACTGAAAGGAGAGATTGCTGTTATACAGAAAGATCTTCAAGGTAAAGAAACTTCAGTTCTTAACTTCTTTTAAACTGTTACACCTTATGTTAAAAGTCACAGTTCCTGTAACAACTGTACCACGTTGAGCAGTACTGATCACTTGTGCTCAAACATCCACTGGCAGGAAGGACTCACTGTGTTGAGGTGGAAACTCTTCTGTTTATTCATTTAAAGAAATTTAGCTGTGAAATTATTTCATTGACTGCTGATTGAAAGTGCCTTTCACCAAATATTTTCCTAGAAAAAAAGGACGAACAAGAGATGCTGAAAGGAGAATTAAATGCATGCAGGCAGCAGCTCCAGCTGGCAGAACAGGTTTGTGTGGGCCAAATACAGCTGGGTTTAATGCAGTGAGTAAATGGATGCACAGCAACAAGGGGCAGTTCTTATCACTATTGTCAGTCCATCAGCTGTTTCTTCATCTAATCACACTGTCTCCAAATCAGATCCTTTGCAGAGCTAATAAACAATTAGTTAATTTCTCTGTTCTTGTTGGTTTTGGGGTGTTTAGGACTGCCTTAGGTGCCTCAGCAGATGAGTTTTCTTTTCCTCTTTTGAACATGAAGGGAAGTGGCAACTGTCATGCTGGTGCTGGTCAGGTTGTTCTTCCCAAATGCACCTCGTGGGATGTGAGTCCATCCCTCACGTGGGGTTTAGTGGTGGTCATAGATTCATAGATTCATTAGGTTGGAAAGGACCTACAAGATCATCTACTCCAACCATAATTGGATTGTCATTGTTGGGTATTACATATTTTATGTCTGTACTTATGTGCATCTTCTAGCATTTAATCTGGTGGTTCCTATTCTGCTATTTCACTCAGGCTGGTTTAGAAAGGAGGTGGACTTCAAAGTGGTTAGGGATGATGGGTTACTTTCACATGGAAGCCTTTTTAGTCAGACACCTGTGACTTCTACCAGCTAGTTATGGCAGTTATCTGCTGTTCTCTCTTGCAGAGTTTGAAAGATAACACAAAGCACCAGGAAGAGCTGCTTAGAGAGCAGGCAACCCTGAAAGAAGATATCCTAAAACGTTTAAGGAAATGTAAGGATTGTCAAGAGAGACAGAAAAAGAGAGAGAACCATTTGCAGCAGCTCCAGAGAGAGATTGAAGAGAAAGAAACAATACTGGCCAAACAAGAAGTGGTAAATAACCTGAGACTTGTTGAGCTTTTGCCTGGCCTCTAAAAATAATGCAGGCAGAAAAGCTTTGGGTGCAAGTTCACAAATAACACGCATTTAGAAACACAAAGCATTGCTTCAAGAGGAGTAGCAGTAAGCAAAGCTTTTCAGCATTCAGTTCTGTCTTACTGAAAACCAACCTTCCAGCAAAGGACTCTCCCTTCTTGGCAGGGTCGTTGTGTGCAGAGCTGAGAGCAAGAAGGGCACAGTGCAGTGCTGTGTGTCAGCTGCTGCTGTGATGCTGGTTTGGCTGAGGATGTGGACTGACAGAGATGATTCTCTATCATTTCTGGTTTGTCAGCTGCCAAAAAAGAGCAGCTGGATATGGCTGGGAGAACTTCCCAGCATTTGTATATGCTGTGGGAGATGAGTGAACAGCAGGGGATATCTGAATGATAACATGGATTTGAAGGAACACTGACCAAAACCAGAACTCAAGAAACTAAGCAGCAGGAGATTCAGGACTCCTAACTTGAGGCGTATTTCTGTTATCTCAGAGCTGATTTTTATGTTGAGTGGTTTACTATTTGCAATTATTCTTGCTCTTCTCTTCTACTGCACTTCTGTGTGAGACCATCAGCTGTTTGTGGAAATTACCTTAAGTGGTATCAAAAAATGTTAATCAAAAAAAACCTGAGGGAACTGTTCTGAAATTAAGGAGGAAATGTGATGAATGCTTTTGGACTGAGTACCAGACTGTGTTTCTTCTTTTGGATTTCTGCTGCATTCACTTCTACGATGTCATTTGATGGTATTTGTTCTTATTGAGTTGTTATGAGTTAAACTGTACCAATTTAAACTTCTCTTTGTTTCTGGCAGATCCTTTATAACCTCCAGCAAAACTCAGAACATGAAGGGAAAAAACTGGAAGAAAACACTGCTAAACTCAAAGAACAGAAACTCCTTTTGGAAAAGGAACGAATGGATCAACACAAGAAACTGGAACAGGCAGTAGCAAAAGTAAAGCTGACAGAAGAAAACAACAGGAAGCTGGAGAAAGAAGTGTCTCAATTTGCAGCACTTGAAGAAACTATCAGAAAAAGCAGTAAGATCTACCACACAAATGTTTATCAGTACAGTCTGTGGGCTCTAAGTTTAGGGAAACCAACCAATAATTCTGTTAGTCTTGCTTGGATTTTAATTCAGCACTTCAGTTGACTCTGTCATTAAATTCTGTTGCTCAAAGAACTGAAATTCTGAGGCAGCTGTAGCTCTGTCACCTCTCACCTTGTGCCAGAGTTTAGACAAACATTACTCAGCAGAGTAGTTTGAAAACATCTAATGTCTGAAAATATGCCAAGGTGTTTACATTTCTCCCAATCAGTGTCAGTTTAAATATTGTTTACAGAACATCAGATATCAGAAAAAGAACTACAGTTACAACAAAAAAATAAAGAAATTCAGTCTCTTCAAAAAGAGTTGGAACTCTCCAAGTCTGAGCTAAACCATCTCCAGGGGCAGCTAGCAACAGAGAGGAAAAAAGCTGAGAAACAAATCTGGAGTCTGAAAAAAGCAATGAAAGTGCAGAGGATGCAGCTTGAAAGAGAACTGCATGTAAGTCTTGACTGGAGGAGGGGAGAATGGTTGAGGTTTTTGCTCATTTTTAAGCAGTAAAATGATGGAATATCCCTTTTATTGCTGAGGTATAAAAGCCATGCATTAACTGTGGGATTAGATGGATCTTGACACAGCCAAACTCTGGTATTTCTAGACTGTGCTGCAGAGTACCTCCAGTTGCTCTTATTTAATGCTGTTTCTGCATTTCAACTTGAAGAAATTGTCTCATGTTGGCTCTCTTGATTCATTTTCTCAAGTGGGTGCTCACAGTAAAAGGCAATCTTTTCTGCATTTTCCTAGGTACAAAAGCATGAGAATAACTGCCTGCAGAGTGGTATAGCAGCTGCTGAGCAAGTGGCACAGAATAACCACGAGCGAACCAAGTGTCTCATCAAAGAGCTTGGGCAGATCCAGCAGGACTACATGGATCTCCAGAGCCAGGTATGAGCAGTACCCAGATGGCAGCAGTGTGAGCACCTCAAAGGAAAGACAGTGAATGTTGTAGTTGGGGCTGATCTGTTCAGGGAGCTTGTGATTTCTGATTTCAGTGGTTGAAATGTAAATACTTCAGAAGGAAAACTTGTTCAGTTCCATGGGAAATTCCTCTGGGTTGATGTGCTTGATATGACAGCAAAGTAGTGAGATTGTTTCCTTGTAGGTTAAGACTCAAGAAGACCTGGAAAGAAGACAAAGGGAAATAGAGACCACAGCAGCAATGCTTAAATTGGAGGTGGAAGACGATATTAAGACAGGGTTTAAATCTTCAAGCCCATCTTCTCCAGAACTGTTGGAAGATTTGGAAGCATTTTCTGCAGTAAATAGAAGTCTGCAGTGTGGATCTGATCTCTTAGAGGAGACGTTGTCGCTAGCTGACGCTGACACAAGGCTGTTCTCACTGGACAAGAAGTTGGATTTTTCTCAAGTCTTCCTAATGGTAAAAAGCTTTCAGGAAGTAGCTGAGCGTGTCCACGCGGGTAATGCTCAGTTGCTGAATGTGTTCTCACCTCCATCAGGATGAACAGTGGCGTGGAGAAGCTCTCCGAGAGAAACTGCAGCATCACGAAGATCGGCTGAAGGTGGCACATCCCTTATCTGTGCACAGCTCTGTCTGCTAGGACAACACAGGCTCGTGGGAGGTCCCCCTCCAGCCCTCACAGCCACTCTGTCCATAATGAGCAGCTGCAGGGTGTCTCTGGGTATCTTGTTAGGGGGAGTAGGAAAGGAAAGCCCAGCAATGACATGTTCTGTTGAGATGAGCAGTGTTAAGTAGTTATGGTTGGATTTCTGAGTATGCCAGCGTGATTCTGTCACTTGTGTTGAACTGTGGGATGTTAGTAACATAACCTATGGTTCAGGGACTTGTGGCCATTTAAAGTAGAGATGATGGCACAGTTCAGTTAGAGGTGCCATAGAAATGCAGCTTATTTCTGACTTGGAGAGGTGAACTATTTACAAAGCAGCTGATTTGCAGCCCTGCTGTGGGCTGCTTGTGATTAGAGAGATTCTAACATCTGTCCTTTATGGCCTAAGGTCTACAGACTTCTTACATGTAGTCTGCAGAACACTAAGTGGATACAAACAGAACTAACCCTTTGTTCAGGCTCAGCTCCAGCACTGCATGTCCAAGCAAGTGGATGTGTTGATCAGAGGAAAGCAGCAAACACAGGGCAGCCTTCACAGCCTGGAGCGCCAGGTGGCTGCGCTGGATGACCTGGTCAGCAGCACTTCCTCAGACTCACTGCTCCCAGCTGAGGGTTCATCGAGTCTGCCGTCTCTTCGAGATGCTCTGAGTTTAACAAAGACACAGGTAACCCTCTGCTGTGATAACTGGCATTGCTTCTTAAAAGACTTTGAGCTCACTCGTTGTCTGCTGTGCCCGTGCAGCTTCCAGCTGCAGGCTTTCTGAAGGTGGGACAGCCATGCTGTACTTAGTTGCTTTGCCAGCAGCTAACTGGTGTGAGGAAGGTTGGCTTTCCTCTAAGATTATCGCTATTTTTAATCCATTTTTTTCCTTCATGACCTCAGCTTTTAAAGGCAATAACTCATTGCTCAGACTTTGTGCTTCTCCCAGGCTGCTCTGCCAGGACACGCACGCTCCCGCAGCAGCGCGGCCTCAGCGGTGGCACCGACGCGTTCCTGCTCGTGAGGAATCGTGGAGCACCAGAGGTAGGAGATGGCTCCAGCCTCGCTGGCACTGAATGCTGATCTGTGTGTCTTCAGTGTGGGGGCCCTGGGCTGCAGGAGGAGGGAGGTGGGCTCTGCACTGCTCCCAGAACACTGCTTTAGGACCAATGAAAGCGTTCTGTGTGCGCTGTCCCAGCAGTCAGTGCTGTTTTGGCTCTGTATTGTTGGACACTGCTTGTACACTTTCACGTGACACAGAAATCACAGCTGTGCTGACTGACATAAACTACTTCCATCAGTAAATCCCAGAATCATACCTAGCTGATTTTAATTAGTGTACACTGTGATACTCAGCACCTGGATTACACGTGGGCCCAAACACCGATCCTGCAATCATCAGTGCTCAGCAGAGAGAAGAAAAGCATCACCCACCTACAGCCACTGCAGCACGTGTTAGTGAATCTCAGGGCATGCAGAGCATCCGTGCAACTGCAAATGCTGAGTGAGCTGGGGTCGTGCAGCAGCCACAGCAGTCCCAGCACACCAGCTCCTCTCATCGCCGTGCAGAACCACTCATGTCCCTTTCTCTCAGACAGCAGCTGGTCTGCACATGCACTGGTGCTCCTTGTGACTGTGCCATCATCTTCCTCTTCTGAAGCCTTCTACCTCACTGCTCTGTGAACCTTTGCTGGAAGGGTACTTACCAGCAGCAGCAGACAGTGCTGTACTGTGAAGCTTTGGTGTGACAAAAAAGGGAGCTTTCTGTATATATGTTATTTTAAAATGTGGATGGAGGAGTGACTCAAACTGCTGTTCTCATTGAAGTGGGGGTACTTCTCAGTTTACAGAGTTGTCACATGTTTTCAAATGCATGACTGTTAAATAAAACTATTTTTGAATACTTTCTTAAACTGTCTGTGACCACAGCTTGCCTCCATCCTGCCTTTCTTCTCCCAGAGCCTTGTTTCTGGTTTCTGATACACAGTGTGCTCTGTCTGTGCACTCCTTTGTTATGCCATAGCAATTACTGGTTAGAAGTTTGTATTAAGTGCTGCTGCAGTTCTCTCTGGAGCTGTATGTGTCACTTTCTGACATGTGAGCCTTTGCAACAAGCAAAACGCAGTGCTTTGTCACTGCAGAGCAGCAGGGAATGCAGGACATCCTTCCCCCATCACTGCCACCACCTGGCAGCACTGTCACAGCTCAGTGCCATTTATGCCCCACTTTGCACAGACCTGTTGCAGCCTGCCACGTTTTACCTCTGAGGCCACTCTTAAAAAGATAACCTGAACAGTTAAAGCATAACTGCCACCATCAGAAGGGAATCTTTTGCATAACTTCTCTATCTGCTTTCCCCTGACTGCAGGCCAACAGAAGTGCCCACACAGCAGCATTTGTAAGCCAGTGCAATGCAGCAGGTGGAAAAGAGGGAGGCAGGAGTGAAGAAGTGCAGTGTAAGTGTACACACCCTCAGCCCTAAGTCACAGCACAAGCAGAGAGGGCCGGAGCAAGAAACAGAAGGCACTGTCATTTATCTAGATACAGGTACTTTATTTACAAATATTTAGATTAATAGCATTGTTACATCAAATGAGGAGTACAGCAGTCCAAACAAATCCTTCCTGTGACAGAAACAATAAGACCTACTGTAACTGATTCTGGGAATACAGGTATTGCACCTCAACAAGCTGTAGTCGTTAGAATATTTACTTCCAAACCTCATGGCAGCAGCAGGTCCTGGTCCCTGGGCACACCCCGCTGTGCTACAACCTTGGTTTAAGCAGGACGCAGTAGTGGCAGAGCTCAGACATACCCACCTACTAAAGAGTACTAGTTAAAAAAACCTAACCAGACAAAACAAAGGGACAGCGCACGAACAAGTCACCCAAATCCTATGGTCTGCACATTCCAGTTGAGTTTTTGGCTTTTATTTAACATTGACTGTACAATACTCTGGTACCACTGCTGACTCACATGTCTGAACAGTTCATAGTTTTAGTGTCTGGAGAAGGAATTTAAGACTACTTTGTATTTTAAGACTCAAAGTTGGACATCTGCTCGTGGTCAAACACTTCACCTCTCCACTCTGAAACTGTACTCCATGTTTTCATAAGTGAAGCTGTATGTGACATACAGTGCTGCATACAGAGTGACACATTCCAGTCCTGCCAGCACAACAAACCCCACGCACAGTTCATCCAGCACACATGGGGGCTTTGCTGTCTCCCCTTGCAGAAGTAGTACACGTTGTGCCACCCCAGGAAGGGGTACTCCTCATGAAGAAACCCCTCTGCCCATAGTGTTAAAATACAACAGTAGCTGCAACTCCCCAGAGAACACCCAAGAGAACACAAGTTGTTCTGACTGTCCAGTATCTGACCATTCAAAAAGTTAAAGGTATAAAAGCATAAGGTGTGCAAGAGAACCAGCCCTGGTTTACAATGCAAGGCAGGTAACGAAGCCCAGTAATGCAAAATGCTTACAGAAAAAAAGCAGGTTAGCACACTGCTGATTGCACAGGACAGGGTTATAACATGGCATAGATATACCACAGTGCAAAGATGAAGGACAGATTCCACTAGTGTTAATTTCGGCATCAGGAATAGAGTTCCCCCAGCACAATGTCCACTGCCACCACCAAGGGGTTAAGCTGCTGTTAGTGAACTGCAGACACACCTATGTGTGTACTGACGGGGGGACGTGGTCACACACAGCTCCTACTGTACAAACTGATATTGTCTTATGTTCTGTTCTAATGCCAGTAATCATTTTCTTCATTAAAATCATATACACAGGATGTATTTCACTGTTAGCTCAGTTCCTTCAGATTTTATACATATTTACGCTCTGTTAGCAAACGGAAAGGATAAAAGTGGCAAAACATGATGTAAAGCTATGAGCACAAGAACAGATGGATGGTTTCCCTGTGAAGTCGTACGCTCCTGCGCCAGCCCCCCCAACATGCACACCACAGGAATTCGTTCCACAAAGCACATTGTTATGGAGCCCCTTTCTACCATCAGAAGTCATTTTCACAGCAAAAAAAAAACAGAAAACAAAAAACTTATCCTTTCCTATGGACAGCTCTACACAGGTAAGAGGTGGGGAAGAAAGGCTGAAGAACCAGAAAATTAAACCGTACGAGACAAAGCCCTGCGAGAGTGTAAAATCATGAGTCCAGCATCAGTGCTCAGTTTAAATTATGTATCTGTGACACTATCACAAGGACAATCAAGGAAAAAAAACTTCTAGATTCACCATGCAGGAGAGGTTTTATTACTCTACTTGCCTTTGATAACCTGATTACATCTAAAGTCGTTTAGCAGTTTAGTACTGTGTTAAACTTGTTTCAGTTTTAATTAAACCCAATAAGATGTACAGAAGACAGGGAAGCAATCAAAAGCACTGCTCCCAACAGACAGAGGTGGAAGGTCGGAAATGAAGCCCTGGAAGAGGTCACTAGCAGCCACAGCCTTCTCTCTGGGGCTGGGGTTCGCTGGTTAGCCGCCCTCCCTGCGGAGCTGATGGTTTGTGCTGTACACCCGACTCTGCAGCGTTCAGATCCAGGCTTCCATCTTGGATATTCTGGTAGATTTTCTTGGCAGCCTCCAGGAATGCATCCTCAACATTCTCTCCACTAGAAGAGCAGCAGGAGTTACTTTGGTTACACGGTTGCAGAGGCAGCTGGCTGGGTATCCTCACCACTGCTGTCTCAAGCAACACAACTTAGAGCACTCAAAAGCAGACATGCCACGAAGCTTAACAGCCCCTGAGCAGGACAGAGCCCAGAACCACACCTCAGATCTCTGTTACATCCATCACGAGTAGCCCTGAGCACCGCTCCGTATCAGAACTCAGAATGTAAGAACTAAGCTAACACACAGAGCTAAACTGAGCTCTATAATCCAGCACAGTTCTGGAAGAGGCCAAAGGGCAGTGGAGCTATTGTGAGTCAACATCACTTTGTTGTGAAGCTGTTACAGCAGGTGCCAGGTGGAACACTTCGCAGCACCACTGCAGCCCCAACCCCTGGATCCTGCCAGACCCTGCAGCCAACACAGCCCACACCACAAGCACTGCACAGCTCTGTGACATCAGGGGCTCAGCACTCCCTCGAGGACATGCTTACAGCTGCAGTGAGGGAGGCCACGTCTTGGGAACCACCATGAGCCACACGTGCACATCCATTTTAGGTTGAAACACAGCCTTCAACTGAAACAAACTGATTTAGCCTAAGTCTACCTGAAATGCAGCACAAGAGCTAATCTCTGAATTACTTTCAAGTCAAAGCTGACATGAATTGAAGCTGTTAGGCATACCTTACCCTAAGACAACTCCAATGTTGCTGGGTTGTTTTTTGGCTTGTGAAACAGTGTTACAACTGAACCTTGCAGCTGTACTTAGTCATAACCAATATATCCCTCTTAAACAGATAACATCTGATACATTACTCCAGGTAGAAGTAACTTACGTTTTTGCACTTGCTTCAAGGAACAATAAACCTGTTTAGAAACAAATTTAATGATCAGTCAATGCATAACATGTGTAATATAGTCCCAAATCAGTCATGTTATGACATTCAGTTATGTGCCAGAGGCTGCTTTAGTACTACATGACTGAGTACTACTATGACTGAGTTAGGGCTCATCAATACACAAGCTGACTTCCAAAGCTAAGCAGATGGAGTTCACCCAGGCTGAGGCACCAGAGGAGTTCGTACACACAACATTACTTTGGAAGTGTGAGTTTGCATCTATCAGGGGTGAGGGTTCACTTTACAATCACTACCACATAGGAAACGATCAATGGCCCAAGAGGAAAAAGAAAAACGCACCATTTTCTTCAGCAAATTGTTTGGCTTCTTCATATGTAACATCTCTCTGTGCTTCCAGATCTGCTTTATTTCCTATGAGGATTATCACCTAGTTCAGAAGAGAGAAAATTAGCATGATGCAAAGCTTATTAGCTTCCTCACTACCCTCCTTACTATAAAAGATGAAAATATAAAACATTCAAAAAATCCTAACTGCAAAACTTGTGTATCTCCAGGGCAGTGCTGCTCAGCAGAGCCCCTCTCAGGTCAGGACAGCTGCTGCTTTCAAATTCTTTAAACTGTTCTCGTGAGATGAGGTCCTATGAAGTAACAGCCCTACTCCTTAGTCCTGAAAGTTGTGCTTGTGTTTAGTCACCTGCTAACCCAGCCAGAACCTTCCCAAGTTTTCTCTCAGTGCAGCAGGGAGCCTTCCCAAAAGCTTGGTTCTACAGCATTTCAGAATCATTCACAGGAAGACTGAAGGACAACAGAGTTGTTTAGTCAGATGCAGAGCAGCACTCCTTCCCACCCCTCCAGGGACCAGGGCAGCTTTTGCTCAATTCATCAATCTAAGAAAATGAGTCTGCATTCACCTCACTGCCACCACGAGGCAGTAAGCAACAGCAGCAGAAGTTCTGTTCAGAGATTACCATAATTTCAGTCTCCAACTGCTGGAAAGAGGCCCACGAGGAAGACTTCTGCAATAAGCCACTGCTTCCCTGCACAAGAACCTACATTCCTGCACCACTACTGATCCACTGGAGTGGGGACATTCAGAACTACGTAGCTGAGACACAGAGGCAGTTTCCTTTAAAGGACACTGCTATCACTGCAGATGCTTTGGCCTAAGCCTCCCATCTCTTGCTTTGGAATAAGCAGTCTTGCTTTTAAGCTAAATGGTGTCCAACTTACAGTATTTGGATTGGTGAGGTTCCTTGCATCTGTCAGCCAGCTGCTTAAGTGATTATACGTACTTCTTCTGCAAAGAATCGAGTACAGGTTTTAGCTACAGTATTTTTTTCAAATATTTAAGTGCCAGTAGCATGGTTAGCATCCATTAAACACCAACACATCACACCCGCTCCTCTCCCCGGCTCAAGAAATAGAGAGCAGCAGCATCTTGTCTGGAAATGTACCAAGATTTCAACAAACAAACTTCAAACCACAGTGCAACACAAACGAGGTAGAAAGACAGAGCAGCTCACACTTCAGCCTGTGGAGGTATTGCTGCCTCCACAAGGACAACGTTCGTATTGTGTTATATAAAACACATTAAAGGATTTCCTGTCAGATTTTGTTAAGAGATGTGCATAGCAGTACAGAACTGTGGCAACAAACAGCACAGCACATCATTGCTTTTGTATTTAAGCAAGCAGGTGATACTTCCATGTATACAAAAGATAAGAAGTGCTCAAAGAATATGAGTAACAGCCTGAATGGAAGACGGGGTGGGAGACATGGGAAGGCAGAGGAATTTCATGTTGCACATCTGATGAATTATTCTTTCAGAAGCATCTAAAGATTAATTCATTTTGATTTGCAAAAGGAGAACAGAATGGCTTCTGTGTCATCTCCTCTCATTGGAGAAGTTTCATTTCTGGGCCTCTTCATGGGCTACTCCTCCAACTCCTCACATACACACTGAGCACACTGCACAGCCCACTGCAACAGAAGTAACATTCTGCTCTGTGCCTGCTCTGAGAATATTCCTGCTGCTAAGCAGCAGCATTCACTGCCTCCCCTCCATCACCAGCAAGTGAACAATCCATGTACTGGAGGGCAAGTTCCAAGGGTAAAGCCAATTTCCTAGCCAACTTCAACACAGGCAGTCAAGATCTGAAATCACAATATCCTTTGGTTTGTCAGCACTGAAGCCTTCCAAGAGAAGCACTTAGTTCAGTTCCCTACGTTTCATTTTCAGCTTTTTAAGTACTTAAAGTACTCAGAAGAAGGGTGGTAAGCTTCACACAACATGACATGAGTCCTTTGGTGAAGTCAAGGGGGCAGACAAGACAGCACATAGCAGGCTGCAGTACCCCAGCAGCTTCTGAAGGACATAGTGATGATACGAGACAGCCAGCAGCACCTTACCTGGTAATGTCATAGACCATGAGAGCTCCTGCTGCTCCTCTGTAATAGCTTCGTGTGACAGCCCTGAATCTCTCTTGTCCTGCTGTATCCCAGATCTGTAGTTTAATTTTTTGGCCACTAACTTCAATTATTCTTGTGCCAAATTCAACACCAATTGTGTGGGGACAGTCCGCCATAACTGTCATGAAAAATAAGAGGGAAGATCAGCTATTTCTCATGCACAGTGTCCTTGCTACAGAGATCTTACTACCATCACTTCTGACATCTTGAGCTTCCTTCTCTAGAAAGGCCTTTTTAATAAACTATTCCCTGAACTGCTTTTTAAGAATGAAACGATTCCTTATCTTCTCCAGTGCATTTATAACTGATGCTATGCATATCAGAAAGTATCTAGGCAACTGATCCTCAGCCCTATCCCTGCAGGAATATTCAACTACTTCAATGCAATAGGAAAATGAAGCTTTACAGAATTACTAAGAAAGAGTTAAAAGCCCAAAACACTTCACAAACAAATATTCAAGTTGTTTCAGACTGAATAAAGTCTGTGACCATCCACAGAAGTCAATTTCATGAACAGTTATACAGCAAATTAAATACTAAAAGGCATCTGATAATAATAATTTCATCTTAAGGTGCTCATCTTTAAGAGGGATCAAGAAAACAGAGGACAGATGCATACCACCTATTTAAGCTGTCTAGAGTGAGCTTCCCACAGCAGAGGGGCCCTATAAGCCACCTTGTTTGGCTTACCATACCATAAGAACGAGTCACTGCCTGTTCATAAATGTAACCGTATGCAAAGTAGCACTGAATCAAGTGGGTTATCTGGGGTTCTGATTCAAAGCAGCAGTTAAAAATTCACTTTCTACTATAAAACAGGAACATTTAATCTGCAGCGTGCACAGTTATTTGCACATCTAGAGTAGTGTAAGATAAAGACTAACTTTACACTAACAGATAACTACAGACTTATCCACTGAGCGTGAGCTACACAAAGTCATGAGTTCCTAGCAGCCACTGCAAACTCCAATACAATGCACATTAGTAAGAAGAGCTGAAGCTAATTCTTAATTAGCTATGATAGCATACATGAATATTACAGTTGAGACGGAATGCTGAAAGCCTTGAACACCATCACGCAGGAGCAGTCCTATGTCATGAGTCACAGCAGCTACAGAGAATGACAATGCTTAAATCTGCAGTCTATGACAAGTGAAACCCCCCACCCCTTTTAAGGACTTCATTTTTTTTTAAACTACAACGGTGTTTAAACCATACCAATATTTAATATTAAAATACATGCAAATTTTAGACAATAGATCTCACTATTTCATAGCACAGTTCCCTGGAAAAGCTGTAAAAATGCATGTATCCTTCCCACTCTCAGGACTGACATCATCCCTCCTATTACCACATTGGCATTTTGTTTCTCTAATTGCAACAGTCCAAACAGAAGTCTGACCAAGCATAGTACAAACCTACACAGGGTAAGGTATACATCAAGCTCACCTACGACAGAGCAGAAAGGCAGGAGAGAGAGATGGAGAACACCGCTTTCTATGAACATTGGGTATTGAAATACTCACATTTCTTTTCTGTGAATTGGTGAAGCAAACAGGACTTTCCTACACCCATGTCCCCTGTTACAGAAAGAGCAGTTAAGGCAGACACTGTATCATTGTTGCAACAAACACATTCTGTTCATCCCACACAACACAGGCAGCCTGTCCTTCCTCAGGTCTAGCATGCAGCTTCCTACACCTGGCTACAGTCCTCGAGATCTATCAGCATTACAGTCACACTATAATTTTGGTTACAGGTACAGAGTTGCAAGCAAGGGTGGAGTACAAAATACACAAGTGATGATAACTGCATTACTGACTTCACATCTATGTTTCACAAGGTCAGAATAAGCTGACCTGCAAGAAACTGAAGCACAGCACATTTTGAGTGCTTGCCCTCGTCCTGTGTTAAGTGCAATTGCAAGTAAAGTAAATTAAAAATACAGATAACCAACCAGCCCCAGTCCACCTGGCAGCAGTCACAGCAGCACACAAAAGCATCTGCCTTTATCAGCTGCTAAAGCTTCACGGGAAACGTGAGGGATGGATGCAGGATGAGGAACTACAGGAACTAACACTATAGAGCAGGTGACACACAACAGAAGCCAACAATAGTTTGGAGGCACAGTCACACACATACTGACATAAACATGCTCTCTTGATACTCACCAATAATGATGTACTTAAAGATGTAGGAATAGTTGTAAGGTGCAGTTGCCATTGTGGCACTAAAGAACAAACAAAAGAGAACATATCAGAACTGCTCCTTATTTGAACTGAACCCAACTGAGCCTACTTAAGCCAAGGAAAATTAAAACAACCCACACCTTCTCTCTCTCCCCCCCCAACCATCTTCCTGTTCACAGTTCATGTGTTCATGTACAGACACTGAACCAGTACCAGAGCCATTCAGCAGAACTCCCATGCCATTTGCTCTGAAGCCCCATCAGCAAGAACTCTGAACAAAAAAATGTTCTTAGTAATGACACTTCACAGTGTCATCAGAAAAACCTTTAAGCCACTGCAAAACTCCAGCAGGTTCTTGACTTAGGCAGTCACCAATTAACCAAGCAGACCAGCACTCAGCTGCCACATAGCTGATGTGAGCTGAAAATAAAGTCTGACTCCAAAAAATAATTATAGGAGAGGTTCAATAAAACCAGCAGTTTGGGATGATTACCATACACTTTTAAGACTTGCAACAGAAACAAAGCAGCACAGTTTGCATCAAACAGTCAAGAATTACTTAAGACAGCACAGGAATACTGCAGCAGCCTGAACTTCTGCATGCCCACATCAGTGAAGCAGCCCAAGTGACAAAGGAGACACTCAGGAAATCAGTCTCCACATCCACAGCTCTGCCAGCAGGGCAGGATCACACCAGGGCTTAGCAGCACTTTTCTTCCTTTGTTTTAAATAGCACTGCTCACTGATCTTGTAAGATTTATTCACTAAACCTTGCTCTATAGTGGATTTTAGTGACAGTGTTAAAATCTGTTTGGGATAAATACTTTCAACACCGTGGAGTTCTCTTATATAGGCGGAATTAAACATGGCCTCAGCTGTGTAAACTGACTTATCAGCTACTGCAGCACATAAGCAGGACTGCATGTCTACACTGCTCAGATTTACCATCTTTGTCTCCTTGGAGCTAAATGACTGCTTTTGTCCCAGACTTCAATTGGAAGAAGATGCAAGTGCCATCATTTAACCAAGCAGGAAGTCCCTATTAGGAATTCACCATTTCCCTTCCTGCTCCTGCATGGCAGACAGCCAGCCATTAGCAAAACAGCACTTCTAATAGACAACATGGCCTCAGCCTAGGAAGGAATTTCCCTCCAGCCATGTGTCATCCACATGACAAACCAAGCCAGTGCTGCAAAGAAGTGAAAACCCAGGGAAACTTATGAGTCTGTGCCTTTCTCAAAAGCAAACTAGAGTTCCCTCAGCCAGCATTAATCCATGGCTGCGAACCATCATCTTCAAAAGTGACTGTCAACAAACCTCACTCACAGGGCACAAGCTGAGAGCCACAGCTCCACACAGCAGAGGTTTAAAGCAAACACTCATATCTAGCCCTTGGAGGAGAACAACTCCAAGGGAAAGGTGAGAAACACCTACCACGTGCCAGCTGCTGATCCGCACCTTTCCATCATGCTTTCCTCAAGATACAGAGATTCCAAAGGCCTCCTAGCCCAAGCACTAAGCAAAGTGAAGTTCTATACATACACACACAGTTTTACTAAAAAAAGTTTAATGCAATACAGTAAACAAAGTTTTGGAGCATCATTCTTGTCCATATTGTCAATAACAGAATTCCGCACTCCGTTTAAGACCTGCTGCCCCAACACCTGCAGCCCATGTTTCCTTTGTGTGGAAGACTCCAGAGCTACAGTGTCAGCTTCAGTGCACACACACTGATTGTTCCTAGCACTGGCAAAGATAGACAAGCAACTACACTTGAGAATTCAACGTTTAGGTGTTACTGCAGAAACACTGTACACTTCACAACTTCGCAACAGATCTTCACCAGTCCTTCCTCCCCTCCCCCAGTCCCAGTTGCACCTTCAGGCCCGATGTTCTAACAGCAAACTTGCAACGTGCCATTTGCTTTCTAAGTAAATAAGTAAAGCCAGGAGGATTGTTCATGTTGGAAATCAGTCTGGTGGCAGACAAGGCTAAACCAGAGTATTACAGTGAATTAAATAAAAGAGCCTGAATAGGCTGATTTATATTTGCAAATCCTTCAGGAGGAGGGCACAAGTGCAATATTCCCCCCCCCCCCCCAAAGAAAACAGGTACTACAGCCACAACATAAAGAAAGCTGAACAGACTGAAAGCACCAATATGAACCTAGTTTGAAAGCTCTGCACTCTGTTAATAGAATCCACCAACCTACACTGGCTTTGTGAAATGCAGTACTGTAATTGCAAGGTAGGGAGCTACCATGCAGCTGTGAGATCTGTCCTGCAGAAGGAAACTCCACTGTCCACCTCTTCTCTCACGGCACCAGTTGGCTGAGGAATGCTAAGTACTCAAACACTGAATTTTAGTGCTTCTGAACACCTGCCTTTACAGTAAGGCAGTACACAACAAGTAAAGGAAAGGGCTCACTGCCCAAGCTTTTAAGGAGCTGGAAGGTGAGGAAGCCTTTTTTTTTTTATTAAAGCATGGACAAACTGGGAGCTCTGTGCAGGCTGTCACGAAATCTGGAAGTCTCTACTGCTAAATATACAGTTCTGTTTACTTGACACCATTTTTACTCACTGAAATACGCCAACTTTCCTTCTACTCTTTAGTTAAAGAGGTCTGCAACTGCATTTCAATGTAAAAGAAACTGTCACTGCTTGGTAACATATGCATCAAAATCAGTTCCCACTTCAAAGCGAGAGTCAGAAAACCACATCCGGCACTTGTAACAAAGCCTGTTAAGGAATGGTTGGAAGGGGTAACTACCTTCAGGCCATGCCTCTCTGCAACAACATCACCCTTGCACAGTGAGATGAGGCTGCACCCAGAGAGGCCACAGTCCTCACTGAGTGTGCTCCAGCCCCAGCTCAGAGAAACATAATAGCAGTAAAAGTGCTGAGAAATGCACTGATCCAAAGAGTCCCAACCTCTCGTGCCCCACACAGCCCCTGGAGAGGTTACAGTGTACAACAGACATTTACTGAAAGCTTATGGAGACACAGAGCACAGATTTAAACAGTTCCTCAAGTTAAGTAGATACAAAAAGAAAAGCAATGTGTCAGCACAAAGCCTGTTCCAGGGGTCTGAAACATCCCAAATTATATCTTGGCACTAAACTGACATCCCAGGTGTGTTTTTTTAACCCTAATATAAATAAATCACACAGCAGAAATGAACATATTAAAAGAGATAATGTGTTTACTGTCTATAACTCTGGATTAAACCACTCCACCTTGCAGCTACCAGCATTATCAATCTCCTCAACAGGACAGACCCTTACTAGTAATAACACATCCCAAACTTACACAACTTAACATCATTTCTTTGTTTCACTAAATGGACACACGTAACAACCCCTGCTGTAAGATAACCAAGCTCTAAAAATAAAGCTGGATCAGAAGTGCTCTGCAACGTTCAGGGAAAAAACATGACACAGTACAGAAGACACAGAAAACAGCCTAAGAAAACCTCCAAGCTCAGCATTTCCTACGGACAAAAGAAGGAAGTCTGGACAAGTGTAGTGCACAGAACTCAGTAAGCACATCAGCCACACAGGAATGCAGAGGGGTAATGTACTGCCAAAAGAAGCAGTTACCTGTAGAAAGTGGTGTTCCATCCCCACTTCACAACCCTCTGTCTCCTATCATATTCCCAAAATAAGGGTTTGAGTCCTCCTCCCTGGTGAGAGGGAGTGGTGGCAGAAAGAACTTTGGGACTGAAGAAGTTGCTTCCAAGCCTGCATAACTTACCTTCAGCCACAGCTGACATTATACAACATGCCAAAGTTAACCAGTCGTAAATTCAGCTGTAACAGAAAGCAGAAGTAGTTCTGTCTGGGAGCTCGGTCTGCCTGCCATCTTTCTTCCAGGAAAATCTGCCAGCACAGAACAAGCCCCAGTTCCCTTTCCCGAGGTAATGCTTCCCCAGAGCATAGAGCATTATTTCAGGATGGCAACTAGCCAGAGGATCATGCTTCACTATACACAGATCTTTGCTAGCTTTAAAACTTGTACAATTAATTTCTGTGCCATAATTAGGACTAGAATTTTGCCATGTGTCACTGTAATCCATTTTCCACACATCTTCTCCCCTTTTTATAATAAGGGGAGGTAACCTTAACAAAATATTGGTGACAGCAGCATTTCTTCCTCTAAACAAGCACCACCACGGCAGTGTTTTCACATCTCACCGAAGCCCCGTTTCAAACACCAGCATCTACCTGAATAAACTGAGATAAAGTAGTTTGCTCTTACTGAGTTTTATGGCAATGCACCTAGAACTAGTTGTTAATATCATACCTGTACCAGCTGTCACAAGGCCCAAGCAGCTCCTCCTAGCCCAGCTCAGGGACACAGTCAATTACGTCCTCAATGGGTACCTTTTGCATAGAGAATTTTCATAGCTTTATTCTAAGAAACTGCACGTTATTAGGAAGGACTGGAACCTGCAATCACTGCATGTGCTGAATACCATTACCTGGTCAACCCACACAGAGATGATACCTCAGCCTCAGGATGGTTTGAATTTCACAGACTCTCCTTAAAAACATACTGTTGCAGCCAGACAAACACTGCAGTTAGTCTGGACTCAGAGATACTTTTATTTTATGTGGCCAGCCAGGTGGTTTTGTCACTCCTCAAGGGTGTACATCAGCAGAGAAACCTCAGAGGTCACGTTCAGTCCCACCTCTGTAGAAGAGAATGCTACCACATCATCATGTTAAAAAACTGCAACTCTTTAAGAGCTATTAGCATCTTCACTTGTGGGGGAAAAAAAGCTTAGCCACGAGCGGAACTGGATGCAATCAGTAACTATTACTTAGAATAAGTTCTAAGTCCTCACATAAAATGAATGGGTTGTTATGTCCTTTCCCACCACATAACCTTCCTTCTCTTCTCTGCATATTTACTTAGGCTTTAATTCACAATGAACACTGAGAAGAGATCAATAGGGGAGGGAGGACAGGGAGGAGGGAAGCTTAGGGAGACAACTGTTTCAACTTATACTACTCCTCTGATGGAGACTTCTGTCAGGCACACAAAGCAGGGCATCATAACTGGGATCCTCCTTTAGTGGGCAGCTGGAAACGCAGTCTGTAATTACAAAAGTCCATAACTGATGCAAAGTCCCATGACACTGGAAGGCAGTAACGGTTTTATCATCAATTAATACATCCAAGTGGTGAATCGCCATCAGGCAGCTGTCTATAGCAAGCTACAGGGTACCATCAAACTTCACTGTTGTTCTATTACCTTCATGTACCAAAGGCATTCAGATGTTCCCGAACATATGAACATCTCAGCCCTCATAAAGAGAATGGCCTAACAGCCACCACTGATCCCCCCCCAGCTATTATTTTTGTATGTTACTCTTAAAAAAGCCCAGTGTGTAAGACTGATCCCAGAGGAGTGCCATTAGCTGCTGCCAGCAGCTCACGCTTTCATAACATCACCTCTTGCTGGCCAGTTCCTTACTCACTCCTCAGTTGTTCTAGAGTCATCTTCTCTAGTGTTCCTGATTGGGCTTCACTAAAGCATCTGAAAAAGCACAAGACAATATGTTTGGCTGAAGTGACCCTCAATCAGAGCTAACAATCAGCCAAGATTTTTCATGATCTGCTTCTGAAGATCACTCTGCAGCTCATTTCTTGCACACCGTTATCTAGGGTGAGACTAGTGAGCTTGCAGCTGTGCAGGACCTTCTTTCAATTGTTTCTGAAGGAATGTATTTGCTCTACTGTTTCATGATCACATTAAATACACTTACTAGGCCTCAGACTGAGTTAGGATTTTGAACGAACCCATAGGCCTCACACTCTTGATTTAAAATAAAAGAGAACGTACTGTGCCACCACCACTTTCTGACTTACCTCAACAGCTGCCCAGCTGCACACATTGTGGTGCTTAAAACCTGTTAACAGTTTCACTTTACCAAGCTTCACCATCTTGTTTCCTAGGTTTCCTGCACTTAGGTGCAGACCTCACTGCTCACTGAGCACACCCGAGCACCACAGCTAGGTAGCACACACCTGCCCCACCAGTGAGAGCCCCTTCTCTAATGTCCACTCTTTTAAGCATAGTTTATCCATTCCTCACTTATCCTCTTCTCTTTCTACATGAGTCCCAACACCACCTACACTGGAGGCAAAGGAGCTTAGTTACAGAGATCTCAGATGAACTTAGGGTCACTGTATACAAAAACCAGAAGATAGTGTCAGCATCGTAAGTCAGAGCAACATGCAACTGTTTGGAGACACTACCTCAGGGAGGAGGGGGAGAAGAGTTTTAGAAAAACACTGAGGTCCACCTCCTTTGTTCCAGAAGCGTACAGCAAAGTGAGAAACAATCATAAGTTCCATTTGATGCACATGAGCAAGCAGGCAACTTCAGAAGTTCAATTTACATTCTGAATCCCAGCACCGCCAGTATAACAGGTTTGCTTTCAAACTGCTGTCCTTCACAATATCCACTTCTATTTTTTACAGTTTTTAAAACAGAAAAAAAGAAAAAAAAAGAGCTTCTTCCTTCAACTCAGATTTATGAGTTACTCAAATACCTACACGAAACTACTAAATTCCTTGTTAAATCATATTAGGCTATATGGTAATTATTTTCTAAGCCCCCCAGGACTGGGATTTCCTTCCCATTCCCAATACCCAAGCACAAAAAGCCCTCAGTCCTAACCACGACAGAAAGATCCCAAGACACACACTCCATTCCACAATGCATAGTAACTATAAAAGCCACATTTCAGATCCCAGGGTTCACAGTGATTTGAGATCCAGACAGCCTAAATCCCCTGCACAAAGGTGTACTTCTACACCTGCAAAAACCACAGCAACACAGAGTCATTGCACTTAAAAGAAAAGAGTTCTCATCAAGGAACCTCCGGAGCAACGGAGCCACGAGAGACCCCGACACAGACACGTTCTTCCTGGTTTTACTGCAAGGACAAAGCAGTGTAATTTCAATTCCAGGCAAAGCTACATAAGGCAAGGAGGTGAAAGCAAGCAACCGCTGCTTCAGCAGCAGAAACACCGACAAAAGGAAACGGAGAACAGAACGCTTCCACAGCTTCCAAATCGGAAGCGGCATAGATTCATTCCACCCGCACCCCGAAAGTTATTTTCCTATCAGAGTTCACGCCAACAGCGCGCGGGCCAGGGAGGGAGTAAACAGAGATAACACCGCCAAGCAGCCACATTGTGTAACGTATGCACACAGCCACCACACTGCAGCGATTACTGAGCGCACATTATACACCCCCAGCGCGCTCCAGCGCCCGGCGATGGCGCGGTGCAGGGCAGGCGGCGGCCGGCAGCGCA